>PVIC010017384.1:0-32731 GCA_004025085.1 Thryonomys swinderianus | reverse complement strand
TCCGCTATAAAGGTCCTTTCTTGTACTTTGACCTGACTGCTCTGTAGTTGAAAGGGCTGGTACTTTCACCCTCGCGCCTCGGAACCCTGGCCGTCCCCTGCTCTTGCCCCTCCCCCCTGCACACGTGGGATGCCCAAGCCCGTGCCAGCAGCGCCCGCCTCACACCCGCGCTCACCGGCCGAGCTCAGTCCTGTTTCTGCAGCTCCGCACCTGCCCCTTCTGCGTGCTTCTCCCCCAACCTCCCGCGCCTGCTTTGTGGCTCTCAGTGGACCAGCTTTCCGTGGCCACCTAGGATCAAGTGTCCGTGGCCCTGTGTGATGTCTCGGTCATCCAGGCTTTTTAAGTATCTGTCTCAGAGGACGCGGCAAAGAGAAGCTTTTGGTTCGGATCGTTTTCTGTTGCTGTGTAGCAAACTATTAGAAACCTCGCGGCTTAAAATGACCCACTGTGTTAGCGCAGTTTCTGAGTCAGGCTTCTGTTCTGCGTCTCAGGATCCGGGTGTCGTCGGGTCTGAAGTCGGCGGTTCCCCTGCAGGCACATGCCAGCTTCTTGGCAGAATTCCGCATGCCTCGCGGCTGGCGGGCCAGGGTCCCTGTTCCCGCGCAGCTGCCGCGGGGCCTCCCCAGGCTCCTAGGCCTCGGCCGCGCCCTCGCACAGGCAGCTCAGAACGTGGTGGTTGCTTGTTCCTGAGCAAGTAGCAGACCTGGCTGAGGGCCCAGCTGCTCACCTTAGGTCACATCTGCCTTCTCAGGACCGGAAGTCAGCAGATGAGGGACTTGGGTGATTTTTGCGAACTCCTCTGTTCTACTGTAGGATGGAACAGAACCCTGGCAGAGGAGACGGAATGTTGATGGTCCCACGTGCCCTGTGGGCACAGGATTGTGCAGGAAATGTATGGCGTAGGGAATCTGGGGTACTGTCTGAAGTTCTCTTCACCACAGGACTGAGGGGAGCAAGGTAATGAGAGCCGTCAGTGATTACCCTAAAGTAATTGTAGCTTTGCTGGTCCAAAAGCCCAGGCTCCCCAAAACTTGGGGTTTTCATATTAAAGTGTAGCCAAGAAAAATTAGGCTAGTTGGAGGGGCTGGGGATTTAGCTCACTGGTTCTGACGTCTGTCTTGCATGCGCAAGGTCCTAAGTTCCATCCCCCGTATCCACACACCACAGTGCCAGGTGTGGTGACTCACGCCCACCAGGAATCAGTACCATACACCACAGTGCCAGGCACTGTGACTCATGCCTGTCATCACAGCACTCGGGAGGCAGAGGCAGGAGGATTGCTGAGTTCGAGGCTTGCCTGGGCTACGTAGTGAGCTCAGGGCCAGCCTGGACTACAAAGTGAGACCCTGTCTCAAAAAAAAAGAAGGGGGCTAGATGTTTATCCATATTAATATATATATATATGTATAAAATAAGCATACCTACAGAATGTTTTCCTGTGTACTTACTTAGATGTATACACTAATTATAAATTGATCTTCAGTGCTTCTTGGTGAGCACTTCTCACAACTCAACTGTTGTTAAATGTGAAATTTAGGATTGTTGTATTCATTGGTGGTGCTGGTGATTGAATCCAGGACCTTGAATAGCTAAGCATGAGTTCTGAGCTACATTTCTAGTCCTTGAAATTGAAAGTTATTTTTGGAAATACTGTGTTTCTATTGAGGAGTACATGCTGTTTCTTTTTGCCTTATTTTTTCTTATAAAATTCGGGACTGTTTTCCATGTTTTTTTCCCTAGCCCACATACGTAATGTGAAGTGACTGTTTCCATCCAACTTACCGGGCAAGGGGAATTGCTTTTGGTAAGCAATCCAGTTACGGGTTTCCTCCTTTGACCTCTGGAGGAAGGTTGTTCCAGTTTTCTAAGTTGCTTTTCTGTGTTTGCCTGTGAGCCAAACCACATTTTGAAATCCTATTTTTCTTAGGAGCCAGTCTGTTAAGAGAAGAATAAAAATATAGACATTTTATATGGGTAAACAGAATAGTGTTTCTATTCTGGTTTCCTAAAATGTATTTGTAAATAGCATCTGTTTCTTTGTAAATAATAGAGATTTGCTTTTTTTACTCCTTGTGCTGAAACTGGTGATGGACCTTTTCTTTGACTCATTCTCTATTTTATATTTTTTACTGTCTATGCTTTTTCTCCAGTCTAAGGAAACATTTCTCTTCAGGAATGGACTTTTCTTCTGTCTGACTGATTTTTGCATACAGTAGGACTTACTGATCATTCTTGGCTATTTATTTTATTAGGCTGTAGGAAAGATGCAGTATCATTTCTATCATATTGAGGGAAGGATTTAAAAAAATCATGATTTTCTAAACATAATGTAGTACTTTAAAGATGGGGGAGGAAGAAATACTGGTTTTATTTGGGAATTGATCTGGCATTTAGCTGATAGGCAATTAAATAATTTTGAGACAGCATTTTTTTTTGAGTGACCTTGTAGCTACTAAAACTATTTTGTGGAATAACCTTTCTTCATAGTTTACTATATGCCAGATAATTGCACTGGATCTAGAGTTCACAGTGAAATTTGAGATTAACGCCCTTGCCCCTGCTCCTGTGCAGTCAGTCATCTTTGTTTCCTTCTGCTGACTTAGCATTTTTTCTTTTTCAATAAGAAAAGATTGGTGGCCCACTTGGTAATTGTACTGATCTTGCAGTTCAAGTCTTTTTTGAATTTGTTCCAGTCAGCATGACATTTTGCCCTTAATTAG
This sequence comes from Thryonomys swinderianus, assembly GCA_004025085.1. Classification (NCBI taxonomy): domain Eukaryota; kingdom Metazoa; phylum Chordata; class Mammalia; order Rodentia; family Thryonomyidae; genus Thryonomys; species Thryonomys swinderianus. The sequence goes on along the minus strand of PVIC010017384.1, from coordinate 30,011 downwards.
CGGGGTCTTGATGACAGATATAAATTCACAAAACAATGTGTTGTTCTTGAATGTGGCTAAAATGTGCTGCTAACTTGGTCCCACATTGTCCTACGTACCTTGTCTGTTCATCAGTGTCTCTTCCTCTTTCCTGGTCTCTGAGACGAACGTCTCAGATTTGTTAGACATTAGCAGCCGTCCAAGGAAAGGAATAGCCCGCAGAGGCAGGAGAGCTGCTTGCCTCTCGTGGCCAGGAGGCAGATGACAAACTCAGGCACAGAGGTCACCTGCCGAATAGCTTACCTGGCTGCTTCTGCATGTGAAGCTCGATGCTAACTATAGATTTCAAATCCACAGCCCCAGTCTGAAAACATGGATATCAAGGAAGTGACTGCTGGAAAAATAATAAAATGAATCAGTTCATTAGGTTATAATATATGTGGACTAATGCATGTGGACATGTGATTAAAGAGTGTTATAATACCCATGGAAAGGTAGCTGTATTATAGGAAGTTTATGCTTAGAAACTGACATTCCTTTCCTCTTCAGATCAGTAGAAAAGCTGAATAAAGGTACAGGGTAGGCAGAACATTTAAGAAGTGTTCCAAGTGGTCCAGATGCACCCACGCACAGCCACGCCAGCCCGATCTGGGTGAGGACCGTGGAGCTTCTCAGCGTGCACAGCGTGTCAAAGAACAAAGGCCCAGGCAAATAATTTCCATCCTTAGCACCAAACAGCCTTCATCTGCTTTTGGGTACGAATGCATTCAGTATAAATCACGTACCCTATTCCCGTCGCTGTAATATGGTATCCATTAAATCCAGAGAGAAGTACTTCTTTTTGAAATTAAAATAAGGAGGCCAAACAATATGCCATTTATTAAGAGGAAATATTTTTAGTGGTTTTCAAAATTGTAGTCATATTATTGCCCTTTGTAATCTTCGTATGACACGAACAGGTCCATTCCTCGTGAGCTGCTGGTAATTGTTACTTTAAGAAAGTGATTTAGTTATTCCTCCCTTTTAGTTTAGTAGATGCTGCATTTACATGTCATCTATGAATAAGAAGATGATAATCTTTTAAGAATGCTAACAAGTATTTATGTAATCTGCTGTTAGATATTCTCATAATGAATATACCTATGTGTGGATATGTGCATTTTTCCAATTAGAGAAATTAATTTTGAACATGCAATGGAAGCATTTTTATCATGAGTCTCCTTTACTGATCATTGCTACCTACTGAAGTTAAATTATGGGTTTGTTTTATTTTTGCTGCATCCTACTCAAACCTTCTTGCTTTCTTCTCTTCTGTCTCTCCCTTTTCTCTCTCTCCTCTCTCTCTCTCTCTCTCTCTTTCTTTCTTTGAGACAGGGTCTCACCATTAGTTCAGGATGCTCTTGAAATCACTGTGTAGCCATCTCTGGCTTCAAATCTGCATGGATCCTCCCGTATTAGATCCCCAGGTGTTAACATTACAGGCGTCCACTACCATGAGTGGCTTCCCAAGGTTTCTTTCCAGCATAATTGACAAATAATGTTGTATTTTTGGTATTTTGTGTGTGGGCGTTGTGAAGTGATTAAAGGAAGCTAAGTAAGATTTGCATTATCTAATATTCATGTTGACATTATTTAGTAATTTTCATGTACTGAGAGGAACATGAGAAATGGTCAAAATATACAGCAAATATTTCAAGTTCCTAAAATTTATTGTAATAAAAGACACTTTGCCTCAGAATGCTCCTGCTTGCTTTGAACACATTTATCCCGTCGTTCGTGCCACTTCCTGAAGCAGCTCCAGCAGGCCTCCGTCACCGGGTCTCCCCACGGCGCGGTCCGAACTGCGGGGAGTGCCGCTGCCCGGGGCCGCCTAGCGGCGAGGCCGACTCACGCGCGACGGGGCGTGTCCTCCCGGCCCTGCTCGCTGGATCTGGCGCCGCAGGGCTTCTGGCTCTTCCCAGTGTCAAAATGACTGCAGAGTAGACATCGTGCCTGGATGCAGGATCTCAGGGCAGCCGTAACAGCACAAAGACACGCACAAAGGAGGACTTCCAGACCTGCCTCAGCAAGTGACAGAAATAGCAGGATAAGTGTGTTTAAAGTATACTGAGGGTGATTAATGACAATGTGTATTTTACTTTAAGACTTATTTTTGTATGAGGGATTGAACCCAGGACCTCGTGCTTGCCAGGGGTGGTGCCACTGAGCTACATCTCAACCCCATACATTTAAAAATTTTGAGATTCAATCTGTTTTTTCATCACACAGTCAGTGTATTATGCAGTGGATCTCCAGAACTATTCCTCCAGTTTAACTGATGTTTTGTATTCTGTAAACAGCGTCTCTCCACTCACCCTCTCAAATCTTCATTCCCCACCCTAGTGACCAACATACTGTCTCCTCTGTGAGGTTGAGCCCTTTAGACCCTACTCATAAAGGAGATGACTTGGGGGCCGGAGGGTTAGCTCAGTGGTTCCGGCGCCTGCCTCACAAGCGCAAGGTCCTGAGTTCGATCCCCGGTAACCACATATAATGCTGGGCGTGGAGACACGCCCACCAACAATCAATGTCACATACCACAATGCCGGATGTGGTGGCTCATGCCTGTCATCCCAGCACTCGGGAGGCAGAGACAGGAGAAGTGCTGAGTTCACGGCGGCTTGCCTGGGCACCATAGTGAGCTCAGGGCCAGCCTGAACTACAAAGCGAGACCCTGTTTCAAAAAGAAAAAAAAAAAAGATGACTTGGTATTTTTGTTTTCTGTGCCTGGCTTATTTCACTTAGCATGATATTCTCCAGGTTTATCCATGTTGTTGCAAATAACAGAATTATTTTTCTTTTTTAGGAGTGAATTTCATTATGGATCGAATACCATATTTGCCTCGATTCATGCACTGATGGACATTCTGTTACTTAGCTACATGAATAATGCTGCCTCAAACTTTTTTTGACCTGATGATTTCATTCCCTTTGTACATATACCAAGAGATGAGGCTCTGGGTCACCTGCGAGATGCATTTTTAATTCTTTTAAGGTGCATCCATATTGTTTTCCATAAAGGCTGTACTATTTTACATTTGTCCTAACAGTTCAAAGGTTCCCTTTTACCCGTGTCTTTACCAGTTCATGTTATCTTTTGTGTTTTTGGCACTGACTTCTCCAGTGGTTATGCATGAGATCTCTTTGTAATTGTAATTTGCATTTTCTGATGAATAATGATGTTACATAGTGCTTCATGTACTTGTTGACTGTTTGTCTTCTGTGGAAAAATGTCTATTTAGGTCCTTTCTCTAGTTTTAATCCTGTTGTTTTCTCACTATTGAATTGAATTCCATATACATTTTGGATATTAGTCCCAAGTCAGATGGATGATTTGTGTATATTTTCTCCTATTCTTATATTGTTTCTTGATTTTGTTGATTATTGGCTTTGCTTGGTAGAATACGAGCTTTATTTAGATGCAGACTCATTTGTTTTTGCTTTAGTTGCATGTGCTTTTAGGATCATATCCAGATGATCATCACCCAGATCAGTGTCAAGAAGCTTTTTACCACCTGTTTTCTTCTGGTAGTATTATAACTGCAGGTTAGTTGATTTTTGGGTACATGATGAGACAAGGCAAACGTTCCTCTTCTGCATGTAAATGTCCAGTTTTCCGGCACTACTGTAGTTAGGTTGCTTTTTACCAGAACTTTCATCCTGAGTAGTCTCTTCATGTTCACTGGTCATCTGTTGCAGTATAAAATCTCAGCAGTCTTGTTTTACTCTTTTCCAGTAATAAAGGAATATAGTTGACAGCATAACCCCTGAGTTAGACCTGCCCAGGTTGTCCTACCACGAGGAGTAGTCATGTTCATTCATTCATTCATTTAGTTGATTTTTTTTTTACATAGGATCACACTATGTTCATTAGTTTGTTTTTTTTTTCCTTTTTTTTTTTTTTGAGACAGGGTCTTGCTTTGTAGTTCAGGCTGAGCTCAGTCTCAAACTCACAGCAATCCTCCTGCCTCTCCCTCCTGAGTGCTAGGATTACAGGCGTGAGTCACTCCTCTGGCATTGTGGTTTGTGGTACTGATAGGTGGGATTATAGGTGTGAGTCACCATGCCCGGCACTGTGGTATGTGGCACCAGGGATCCAACTTGGAACCTTGCGTTTGCGAGGCAGATGCCGGAACCATGGAGCAAAGTCCCCGGCCCTTTGTGCATTGGTTTGAACTCTCCGTGTAGCGAGGCTGGCCTTGAACTCGTGGTGATCCTCTTGGCTCATCCTCCCAAGTGCTGGGTTATAGGTGTGCACTACCATGCCCAGTTTGATGCTCTCTTGACTAGCTCAGAAGCTTCATTTTGTGACTTGAAATGACCAGTTAAGTAAAGCTGGGCTTGGAGTTTGACCTCTCAGAGTTCTGTTTTCTTACCAACCAAGTAAGGTAGAACTCATACTTACCCTATCAGTTGTTGTTTATTCCTGTGACCAGCTAAGGGACTTAGCACTCCTAGCCCAGTGCCTGGCACGTAATGTGTGTACCACACGTGCCAGCTCTTGGTGCCCTTGGGTGTCACAGCTGTTCCTGTTCCTTTCCTTTGAAATGACCTGAGCCTCTCTCAGACCCATGGATGTTTTATCCATTTTCTAGAAATTAAGTTTTTTTCGTTTATGAAGCCTGACTTGACTGTTTTGATTCAAAGAGATCTTTCCTTTTGTGGATTCTGTGTGCCTCGTGTCAGCTCTGTTAGCGCAGCTCTATTAATACAATATGTTGTGATGTTAGTTTTGTGGTTTCTCGTTTCCTTTCTGTGACTCAGAGTTCTATGGAATCTACAACCTTTTAATTGTTCACCTCTTCCTAAGAACGGTACATGCACACGTGCTTGTGGAATTTCATTTGGTATGTAAAAAATGTTTTGCTTTATTTACCATGAACAGTATATACTGGTAAACACTGCATATATTAATATGTATTTTAATTACTAATAATTTTATTAAAATACCAGTTTGTAATACATTCACATATAAATTTATCATCTGATTTAGCATTATCTTTCACAAAAAATAAGTTAAAATGTAGAGTGATCACACACATGCAGGGCATGGTATTTCTAAATAAATGGATCAAATAAGTACACCAGAGGTAGACATGTAAATATATATATGTATGTATGTATAAGAAAAATACATTTTTAAAATAAAAAGAGGGTGGAGGATATAACTCGGCATCATGCTTGCCTGGCAAGTGCAGGGTCCTGAGTTTAATCCACTGCACCCCCCCACACACACATGCAAAAGAAAAATAGGCATAAAAAAGAAATAAATAAAAATGAAACTCTATTCAACATCTCAGTCACCTGGAATTCCTCTTTGGCCATTTTTTCCTCATGTCCTGCCCTTTCACTAGACTTCCACCAAGTTAGGAAAACGATGTCTTACTTGTATCAGAGGATAAATTTATAATATTTTAAGGACCTTAATTGACTTTGTCATCCTAGGGTTCAATAGGACTTCACTCCATAAAATAGAATGAATGTTCTGATGAGCTGGACAGAGAAGGGTTTTCTTTTTTAAAATAAAGGCTCATGAAAGCAGATATCAGGAGCAAAAAGCAAAGGTACTTTCCTTGTCAGGTTGGAACAAGCAAAGGAGCAGAGAAGTAAATAACTGGTTAGCACTAGGTTACTTTTTTGTAAGGATTAAAGCAAAAGAAATTTCATATCATGGTGACTGAACTGATCTGTTTAGGAAACTTTTTCACTGTATGTATTTGCTGACGACACAGAAGGTCAAATAAAACTTAGTTTGGATTTGGAGACATGGCTCCATTTTGATTTTTTTTTTTTTTTTTTTTGAGACAGGGTCTTGCTTTTGTAGTTCAGGCTGGCTCTGAGCTCATTATGCAGCCCAGGCAAACCTCGAACTCAGCAATCCGCCTGTCTCTGCCTCCCGAGTGCTGGGATGACAGGTGTGAGCCTCCACGCCCAGCTCCATTTTGATTTTTGGTTGGGTCTACTGGGGCAAGAGCCATGTCTAAAACAGTGGTCTCTTGTTGTTTTTATGTAGCACCAAGATAAATATGTGCTGGTCTGAGATCTGCTTTTTTACTAATTTTATTTTACAAATTCACTTTAGGTAGAAGAATATGATTAGTTTTAATGGTTACATAGTACTGTGTATGGTTCTTCTACAATTTAACAGTTATCTCTTAGTCGGTATGGGTAGATTGCTTTAGGGCTTTCGTATTATCCTTGCTCATGTATGTTATCATTCTTTGCCAGTTTTCTTTGGATTTTTTTTCAGAGAGCCTTGTAGTGACTAGAAACAGATCCTTTATGCACAGTATTGGTTAACTACTATAAAGGTCATAGCAATTTACTCAGTTTAATCTGTGCTCCTACATTTTTATTAATCTTATAAAATCTTTGCATATGACAGTTAAAAATATTTCCTTAAATATCTTTGATTTTGAAAAGTTGAACATGTAGTTTAAAATATGTATTGAGCATTTATAGTAATTTTATGAATTGCTTTTTCTTTTACTGATCTCTTTATCTATTGAAATGTTCACCCTTTTCTTATTGATTTTTAATAATCCATTATATATGAAGGATACTCACAGGGTGATCACTATGTCTACAAAAGCATAGAATCATACTAAACAATTTAAAGATACTGTAGTTCATGGCCAGATATTGTTTCCAGATATCATGGCCATCTTCTGCATTCTGTAAGTAAGTCATTCTTTTCACCCTGTCTCCCAGTATATCATTTGACATTCATTATCATATCAGAGGGACTATTTAAATTTTTAGGTAACCAAATGTATAATGATGTTTTATTTTTATTATTTTGATTTTAAAAAGGCCTTCTTCATTGAAGGAAATCATCCAAATTTCCTACTACTATTTTTGTGATTTTTATTTTCATTTCATCTGTCTAGCATTTCTATAGGTATCACAATGAAGTAAGTTCAGCTTTATTTTTTTAAGTGAGCTGCTGGTGGTTCTTGGAAGAAGCCTTTATCTGAAGGTCTAATGGATTGAAAGGTATAAGCTCTCAGGAAATACTTTAAGCTCTGGGGATCTCACCTCTCTTCCCTATAAAATATGAAGTTACAGTAATCTCCATCCTAAACTGAAGTGCATGCAGAGACTCTTACGTAGGTTATCTTTTTTTTTTTTTTTTTTTGAGACAGGGTCTCGCTTTGTAGTTCAGGCTGGCCCTCAGCTCACTATGTAGCCCAGGCAAGCCTCGAACTCAGCAATCCGCCTGTCTCTGCCTCCCGAGTGCTGGGACTATAGGCATGAGCCACCACGCCCGGTAACGTGGGTTATCTTTTGAACACGGACTTGAGTGCAGGGCCTTGCAGGTGAGTGTGCCTTGATGTGGTTTGGGGCACCTGCCTGACACCCCGGGAAAGACAGATTCAGAAACAGGAGTGCAGCTGGACCCGGCTTCTCTTTGCATTTTCTCAGTGTGGAAGGAGATCCGGATGGTAAAGAGGGAGCAGGCAAAACAGGGATGAAATTAGGTGAAATCCTTTCCTTGTGATTTACTGCTCTGCTAACTTTATGATCTCCATTTTAAATACGGGCACATGATGCTTGTAAAGGGTAGGTAACCTGACCAAGCCTGGATACAGAACCCAAATATTTGGTTTTGCTTTTAACTCCAGAATCTCTGTAGTATACCGGCTGCGTTGATTCATGACAATTGCTCACTGGAAAAGACATAATCATTATTTTTAATTGATTTTATTGGTATATTTATATATACATTATGATCACATTCAACATTGAGGGTTTGTGCCTCACATGACATATCTTGATTCTCATTTTTTCCCATTCCTCTGCCCTCCCTACAACCCTCATCACCTAAATACATAAGCTTTATTTCCTTTTTTAACCATAACACTTTTTCTTTCCCTTCTCTACTTACTCCTAGCCCTCCGTTCTCCCTTCTGAACGTTTTCTTCCTATTTCACAACACCTAACCTATATTTCAGAACTCTCACACCTTCAGTTTCTGATACCACAAAAATGATACGGTATTTACATATCTGTGTCCTGTTTATTTCACTTAGGAGTATGTCCTCAAGGCGCATCCATTTGAATATAAGTGACTTAAATTTATCATTATATATGGCTAATACTCTTTTATTTTAACAAAAACCATATTATTAGGACTGAAAAAGCTACATTGCTTTCTTTTCTTGCTTGTTCCAGGCTTTACTGTAACATGCAAATTTTAAAAAGAAGCAGGAGACCTTAGAATATGTTTCTAATTTTAAACACATTTCTTTACTTCCTGTAGAAAATGAGTGGCCTTTAGAATTTGATTGAAAATGACTTTTATCTTTCGAAGTTCACTAAGAAGTGTTCACACACATCAGTAATGAATAAGCTTTTAGCCTGGTGAGAATTGTACTTTATCCATTTACATGAAAATAGAATTTCCTCTATGCTAGGAGATCCTCTATTTTCCTACACTTAAAATGACTTAAGTAGACCCTAATAATTAAAAAAAAAAGCTGCTCTAAGGGAAAGAATATAGAGTAATTTTGATTACTTCAAAAAGCTTCAAGAAATTTACTCAGATTCTAACTTAATGGTAGAGGAATGATTTCATGGTTCAGTGAAAGGAGCAGTGACATTTTCAATGGGAGGTTTTTCAGCCTACTAATTAAAATAACACTCAGAGCACTTTCACAATACTGCGAACCAGCACAACCAAATTGCATGGGCTGTTCTCAGTTTAAATGACACGGAGCACATTCGAGCCATATTTGTAGATAGTGTCTTGATCGAAACAGCTCCATAATTCCTGGGCAGGGAGTTTTTCTTTGCTGTAATCATATTTCTGCAGTTTTCCAACTGAAAGGGAACTGTTCCCTTGAAATTGGAAAACCTGGGAGATTTCCTAGCTGCTGAAAAATATTACAAACATGTGGGTTCTACTCGTGATCCCTGGGCAGTACACATGGGGCAGGACTCCATATCCGCAGCACCCCCCGCCCGCTCCATTCGGCAAGGCCTTTATCACAGTGTCTGTCATGACCGGTACATGTAGGAAGGGGTGGGGTCTAGCTGCGCTGCGAGTGCACTGCCATGCAGAAGGTGACCTCTCGGGACGGGAATCGTTGGGCCCAATACACCAGTAGGGTCCAAGTTGAAAAGCCCTGAAAAGAGCCAGTGGATGGACAGTTAAATTAAGAAGCCGTGAATAGTCATTGCTTATATATGTTTAATGTATCCTGGGGATGGGAAGGTCTAGCATCTGTGAGATCCCTGGGTTCAATCCCTAACACTGAAAAGAATAGAAGAATCTGATATATCCTGTATATTTAATGTCTCTCGTATGCTTAGTATATCATGAACATTTATTACCTAGGTATCTCACGAATATTGTGTATTTCAACCATCCATCCCTTTCTATATGTGTCCTTCTTATGAAGTAAGAACATCCTATTACCAGCTGTTTGTCTCCACTGCAAGCGTCTTCCAGAATCACAGAAACCTCAAATTATTCATCGGACAGAACTGAATATTCTCAAATGCAAATTCACATTACTCTTGCACTGGGGTTTTTGAGAAGACGATGAAAGTCTGGGTTATGTGAGGTTAGAAAATCGTTGAAACTGTGCAGTGGCGCCTGTTGTAATCCCAGCAGCTCGGAGAACACAGCACAGGGATGACAAGCTCTGCGCTAGTCTGGGCAGCTGAGGCCCAGTCTCGACAGGAGACGGGGGGGGGGGCAAGCGTGGGTGGACGGGTTCTAGTGCGCAGCGTCTCGCTCTTCAACGCTCGTTTCTGTCGTTGCAGTGACTTGCTGTCCTCTGATTACATAGAGAGACACATCGAACATGGAGGGAAGATTGTGGAAGTGAAAGTAAGTGAAATTTTCCTTGCTTCTTTTCTGGAAAACCTTGAGAATCCTTTAAATGCAGCTGTCTGTGGAAGCTGGCCCTGGTGCACCTCACCATGGCTTCAGCCCTGGCCACTGCCCAACCCCTTTCATTCTGTGACAGTGACGTTGACCGGGGGAGCCTCAACTTGTGATATTCCCGCCTCAGCCTCTCGGCCTGCATCACTGTGCCTGGCGTAACTTGAGGTTTTAAAAATATTTTATGGTTTACTAAGAACTTTTATTATTCTCTCGTGAAAAAATGTACTCTTAGTTATCAGGAAAAGAATCCTTAGCATACTATAGGAATTACTGGGCTCACCTCTTGTGAAACTGATAAAAGTGCTGTATAATGGATACAACGTAAAGTAGTTCTTTTTGAGATTAAATCACAGAAAATAATGTTTAAAATCTGTCTTCGGTTAACACTGAGAACCGAAGGGTGAAATGTTGGCTCCAGGGTGGGTGTGCAGCTTTGTACCTCTGCGTGCAAGGCGTCTCCCTGATCCAGCACGAAACGCTCAGCTTGCCAGGGATGCCTCCGAGTGTTTAAAGTAGCCAAGGAGAGAAATCTGGGACCTTGGCTGCCACAGGGGTCCCTGAAAAAATAAACACTCAAACGAAAGATTCCTCCTGCTACAGGCACAAGAGTGTGTTTTCCCCCAACTCAGTGATGATATCATTTCCGGGTATATAAACTAGAAGCTCCCAAGTCTGGCATTTTTCTTCTGTTCATTGTTTAATGTGGTAGGTTTTGGTAGGTATACACTTCTTTTGAATAATGTGCAAAGTATTCTGCCTTTTTTGAATTAAAATGCCATTTGTTAATAGCTGTTTTATTTTCCTGGTTACAAATTTGATGGATTTTTCTTTTTAGCAAATATATAAGTAAAGTATAGCAAAAATGGAAAATCACTCTTAAACTCATTACCAGCAGAGAAATTTTGTTTTCATCTTCTGTGATTTCTTGTCTTCTAATATGTGTATGTTTTCGACATTATGCCATGTATGCCTTCAATATATCCTGCTTGCTTTTCAGTAAATACTGTGACATATTGTGAACATGTTCCTAAGCTGTTTCCCCATAGAGTTTATATTCATCATTTTTTCTATTTACATTAGTGCTAGAAAGTTTTTATTTGTAAATTAAATTATTACAGCAGTCATACTAAATTAAATTACCTTATTGAAGTTACAGCCTAAGATATACTAGGTTATTTCAACTGCTTTTATCCATTAAGTGCAAATAAAGATTTTTCTGGCAATGCTGGAGATCAGCCCCAGGGCCTCATGCATCCCAAGCAAGTGCTGTGCCCCGATGTGCCTCCAGCCCAAGGCAGCTAGTTAGCACGGGAAATTTTGAGCATATTAAAAAATAGAATGGATGAAAGAGTGATCTTCACAGCCATCATCCAGCACGAACAGGTACCAATGGTGAGGTAGCTGTGCACGGGGTATTACAGACATAGCAACGGTGTCTGCACGTGCAGGCTGACTGTTCCTCAGCTAAGTGCTTGGGACCGGATGCGTTTCAGATTGCAGACTTTTTGGATTTTGCAATATTCATATAAAGCAATATTCATATAAGCTGATCAACCTTAATTTGAAATTTCCAAAATGTGCAACTTTGCGAGCATTTTGCTGACAGTAAAGAAATGTTGGATTGTGGAGTTTAAGCTCAGAGATGCTCATCTTTCCAACAGGTAGAGATTTAAAAATAAAATCGTAAGTTTTACAAATGCCCTACAGGAAATAGTCTCTCCAGGAAGTTATGCAGACTTAAGACTGGCTGATTTGTGTCCTGCAGAAGAGCATGGCAGGATCCTTCCAAGGTGGACCTGGGGGTGGGATGACTGCTGGGAGGTGAGGCAAGACGCTCACCTCTCCAGATTCTCTAGCTCCTTTATTCTCGACACGCTCGTGTGAGTTCACTTCTCTAATCTGCACCATATGTTTTCCCTGAGTGCACAGTACCTCTTATTCCTTTGCCAGTGGGGCAGGGAAGCAGACAGCCCTCTGTTATCTCCCCTTTGGCTGGGAGTGGAAGGTGGGACGTGGATATGCTCATGCAGGGGGACCTTCGAGCAGATCGCTGCCCCCCTTACAGCAGTGACCCTGTCGGGGTTTGGGCTGGGAGGGTCCCCCATGCTCCTGTGCTGTGAGCAAGGCCTGTGGAAGGTGATGCCGTGGAGGGTTCGGAAGAGCTGAGTGCGGTTCGGACCCAGAGTGTGGCTGGAAGAGGCAGGTTCGCTTGCATTGCTACCGCCTTATTTGGGTGGCGTTTTCTACCGAGCTCTGCACTGTTTCCCACAGCTTACAGATCTCCCTGCTCTCTTGTGAAGGGAGGGGCTCCTCCACCTTTTCCTGCCCTGTGGATGAGATCCCCTCCATTACCTCTCGCTGTTGTGAGATGCCCGCTCACAGTCCCTCAGCGGTGCGTGTGTGTGTGTGTGTGTGTGTGTGTGTGTGAATGAGAGTGAGTGAGCCATTGTCTCAGATGGGATCCATGATGTTTGCCATACTTGTGTTGCAGGCCATTGCTTATCAAGTTAATTTATTAGAAATGTTTACTCGTCTTGCAGAACACTTGCAGAGTGAGTTATAATCTGAGGTAATAAATCACAAAATTTACTGCTCAATCTATTGATTTTTACAGCCTCCAAATTTTATTTTCTTTGTTGATGGTTTTCCTAACCCCTGTCGAGTGGTAAATCTGAACTTCATGTAATCTGTAGAGCTGGAGGATGTTTCTGTCTTTAGAAAACCTCTTTGGCCCACTGTGGTGACAAATACCTGTAATCCTAGCATTTAGGAGGTTGAGGCATGAAGATTTTGAGTTCAAGCCTCGTGAGGACTACATAATGTGCCCTTTTCTAAAACAAATAAACAGAAAAACAAACAGAAAAACACTTTGATCCCATTTTTAACATCTTTATGTTGGTGGTCCATTTAAAAAGTCTAACTCAAAATTCTTGGCTGGGTTATTTTCCTACCAAACTATTTTGCAAGGGCTAAATCTCACTCATAAAATCCAAAGTCAGAGGTCAGTTGTTTCCACTCTGACTCTGTTGTGTTTGGGATGTTTTGTTTTATACAAAATCTAATGGTCTTTCTTCTTTATTAACCACTCAGAATTCTTCTATGCTTTTCATTTCACTATTTTTGTTATGTCAAGTAAGATTCTAGCATTTTATACATTTTTCCCTTTTCTTTCCCTTGTAATACCTTAGAAAAATGTCTTAAATTTTTCTAGTTTCTGTTCACCTTCTGTATGTATTAGTTTGCTGTAGTTGTCATAACAAAACAAGAGAAATATACCCTTTCCTAGTGTGGAGGCCACAAGTCAGGGATGTCCTGGTTTTTTTCTCACAGCCTACGCGAGAAAGGTCTTCCCCTGGTGAATCTCTGCACCCTAAAATCTTCTTTCGAGGATGTCAGCTACAGTAGATTAGAACATACCCTAAAGGCTTTCTTTTAACTTAATTTTCTCCTTAAAATTGCCTCCAAATCCTGTTACATTTTTGAGGTACTGGGGTTAGGATACAATGTAGCTCACATTACTTTCCCTAAGAATCCTGTAAGGAGGTTTTGTCTTTGTTTTCTAAAAATTAGAATTTTTCTTAGGGCTGAGACAATGGAAAGGAATATGAATTGAAATTAAGCTCTTCACAGACTGTCTTTTGTGTGCTGGTTATCACAAGTGTGGTTGTAATATCTCGAAGGGGTGATATTATCAAAATAATTAACACTAGATTTAAAAAACGAAAGACAAGTCCATTTAAAGCACCCTGCTGAACTATCATAGAACTTCTAATTCTGAATATTCAGGTGTAGTGTATTTGATTTAAAGGATTGAATGTGAAGGTGGGAAAAGGAATATATTTGTGTGAACAAATATACATAATAACCCCTTTTGTGAATCTTTTAGATTGCAGTTTTATTTTTAAAATCTTTTAAACTATAAGATCAGCAAAGGAATTGACCTTCAAAACAATGCATGGGTGGATCAGTCGCTGACCGCTGACCACATGCACCCATATCCTGCCCACCCATGTTTTGGAGTCTGTGGCCAGCCCATCCTGGGCTGCTTCTCCTCCTCCTCTCGGGAACTTGCAAACACATCCTGACTTTCAGGTGATCTTTTCCTGCCCTTATGTTTATAATCTTATGTCTGAATCAAGTATCTTTATAGTTTAGTTTCATCTGTTTGGATTTCTAAAATAAAATTTGAAATTTATCTTAGACTATATTGACTGCCATTTTATGTTTAGAATAAAGCAGAACACATCTTAGTGATCATTAGATACATGACAATTTTTGTTATCTAAAGGGCCGTATATGCCCCATGAAAGGAAGTTTTCTCTGGTCATATAGCTTTTATTTTTAAGCATTTCCCTCTCATAGTTATGAAATCTATATACGGAAAAAAGATTTGTACTTTTTTTCCTTTGGTAAGACAGTAATTTTATCTTTTACTTACATTTATTTTCAATTCATTTGAGACTAAGTTCTAAATTTACCCCTCTGTTTAGTGACAACTTCTATGGATTTCATAAGGAATTTTAAAGAAGAGACAATATAAGCAGAATACTTTGGGAAAGCAATTTTTCACTGTGGAGAGCTATGGCTTTGGATACGTAAGACCAAGAAAACTGGGATTTATGAGTAGTAGCCACAGAACCTATCCCATATCATTTGCTCTTTGACAGTTAGCCAGGTTTTATTTTATTTTTCCATTTTGTCTTGAAACGTGAAGCTTGCAGTGTTTTGGCTCATCAGAATTTCCAGTTATAGAGGGTCAGTAGTATATCCTAATTGTAACAAGTAACATTCAGTGCTAAATGATGCGGTTGGATGTTTGATCTACAGATCAAATATGTATTTGATCTTTAGAACAATCTGTGATCAAAAATAGAACTATTACGCAAGACCAGGCAAGTGGGGTGCAGTGGAGTTTGCAGGGAACATCAGCAACAAAGGAGTCCTGCACCATTAACTGGTGCCTGGGACTACAACTTTGCTGTGGCCGCTGAGACCATCGCAGAGTCCAGTGAAGACAGAGTAGGTATGTAAGGTGTGGCAGAAGTAGTGCAGTGAGTCTTAACAAGAAGGGAGCTGGGTACCATCGACCAGTGATTGGGCCTGCAACTCTTCTATGACCAGGGCAAGACCAGAAGACCTTGGAATCTCTACTTCTTTCTGGGACAGACTGAACACAACTGTTATATGGATAAGAGCCTCCAAAGATACCACCTGCTTCTCTGTGGACACTAAATAAGTACAGCTGCAGTACTGGAACCTACACAGAGGCTTTTAGTTAGTTCCTCCATCCAGTTCACCATGTCGAAGAAATCACTCACTAGAAGAGTAAGGGAATCCTGTTGACTATAGCCATTCGTGAATAGGTGGAGTCAGATTCACTTGCAAGAGCCTGGACTGTTGCAGAGTTCACACCTGTAGGGGCTCATTGAGGTCAACTCAGGCATTATACTCAGAACCTAGACAAGGGATGACGGATGTCTCCTTGTGACTAATGTTCTTAGCTTTGTATATTGTTGTTGATTTTGGTGCTGTTGTTATTCTTTTTCTTTACTCTGATGTAACTATCTCTTTTTTTCATTTCTCTACTCTGATGGTATTGAATCTGTCCAACTTTCTGGTTTTCTCTCCTCTCAACTGCTCTCATCTTTATAGAAGAATGAAAATAGTTTCTTGTTTGCCTCCTGTTGCTAGATACCCCTATTCTCATCTTGTTCCCTCACCCTTTCCTGTCCTCCAGTCAGAATTGATACCTAGAAGTAAAAGGGTTTCAGTTTTCCCTAATTTCTCTTCTTTCCATATCATTATAAGAAGGTGTACAAAGTCTCTAGTGGTGCTGTGGTGCTTAGTTGGTACTGTCTTGTATATGTTCCTTTAACATCTGTTGCCCTCTGGCATCTATAAGGTTCTTGAGATCTACGTGATCTTTGTAAATCTGCTAACCCTATTTCTAATCTTTCGTTCTCCTTCTATCTTCCTACCTTCCCAACTCCCCAGTGACCTTTTATTTCCAAAGGGTACTGCCGTTACCTTTAAGGATCTATATGTTGTAAACACATTTCTGATGAATCCTAAATTTTGGCATATGGTCATACAGCTAACTCATGAGGTTAAAAGTTTCAGAATAGCAATTGTTAAAGTTTTTCATTTCCTTTACTGTGTTCAGTACTGTTGGTGATATAGATTGTATTGCTTCAACAAAGAGAACATGATTGTTCTGTTCAAACACGTCCCATGATATGCGAGAACTGAGAACTCTCAGCAGCCACTACAGATCCAAGGAAGACAACCCAGGAAGTAGACATCTCCTAAAGGTTCTAAATATTAGGAAGAAAGAGACTTGCAACAACAATTTCCCAGATACTAGGGAAGGAATTAAACAAATAAAATCAGCAAGGACAAAGGAATTGAAATGAGAACAAATTTGAAAACCCAGACACAGGGCCGGAGGGTTAGCTCAGTGGTTCTGGTGCCTGCCTCGCAAGCGCAAGGTCCTGAGTTCAATCCCTGGTTACCACATATAATGCTGGGCATGGAGACCTGCGCACCAACAATCAACACCACATACCACAATGCCGGATGTGGTGGCTCACGCCTGTCATCCCAGCACTCGGGAGGCAAAGACAAGAGGATTGCTGAGTTCGCGGCGGCTTACCTGGGCACCATAGTGAGCTCAGGGCCAGCCTGAACTACAAAGCGAGACCCTGTCTCAAAAAAAGCAAAAAAACAAAAACAAAAACAAAAACAAAAAACAAAAAAAACCCAGACACAAAGATCACCACCACAGGGGAATTCAGGGAAAAGGGAAATGGACCAAACTGAAGCTCAAACTTCCAAGTCTTTGAGATGATGACAAAAGCAGATCTAGTGAAATGGAAATCAGGAATAATCTCTGAGATGAGAACAGAGATACTGTCCACAGTGAAAGATATGATTAATAATGCTGTAGAAGAAATCAGGGGCATGATAAAATCTGAGGTAGTAAAAGCAGCAGAACCTCTTAAACAGTTTCAGAGTTCCAGGTGATTAAAAATGAGAGCAAAAGTTCGAAAAGTAGGCTAAATGAAGCTGAGGGCCAAATTTCAGACCTAGAGGACAGGACAGCATCCAATGAAGGGAAAGACATAATTGATGGAGAATGGCAAGGGACCATGAGAAATCAACCCAACAGCTCCGAGACAATTCAAGGAAGAATAACATAGCACTAAGTGGAGTCACTGAAGAAGCAGGAGACAGTGCAAAAGGCATAGAAAACTATTCACAGATATAATGGCAGAAAACTTCACAGGGAAAGGAAAAGAAATAGATACACAGATAAATGAGGTATATATGACTCCACATGGTCATGATATAAAAACATCTACACCTAGCCATATAATTATCAAAATTCCAGATACCCAACAAAAGAACAAAATACTGAAAGCAGTTAAAGGAAAAAAAAAAAACACATACAAAGGAAAGCCCATCAGGATCACAGCAGACTTTTCTATGCAAACATTCAATGCAAAGAGAGACTGGAGTGAAGTGTTGCAAGGATTGCAGGAAAACAACCCCCAACCTATATTGATGTATCCTGCAAAACCTTCAGAATTGACGGGAAGTAAGATGCTTCCATGATATAAAACACCTGAAAAACTTCACAAATATGAAACCTGCACTCCAAAACATTCTAAAGAATATTTTGGAAAAAGAAAATGAAAATTACAAACCCATGAAACCCAACAGAGTGAACTGACTGGGCCAGAGAGGAAACTGAATGGAAAAAGGCAAAAATAAAAAAAGAGCCAAGAACAGGAAAACAAGTCTGTCCATATCAGTTATAACCAGTAATGCCAGTGGACTCAGTGCACCAATTAAAAGACACAGACTGGAAGAATGGATTAAGAAGCAAGGTCCTACAATCTGCTGCATACAAGAAACACACTTAATTCAGAAAAAAAGCCATAGACTGAAAGTAAAGGATGGAAAACAATTTTCCATGCAATGCAAAACTACAAAAAAGTAGAAGTAGATATCCTGCTTGCAGACAAAATAGATTTCAAATCAGAACTGATTAAGAGAGACAAAGATGGGGCCAGAGATTTAGCTCAGTGGTTCCAGTGCCTGCCTCACAAGCGCAAGGTCTTGAGTTCGATCCTGGTAACCACGTACAATGTTGGGCGTGGTGACTCATGGCCACCAGCAATCAATACCACATACCACAGTGCTGGGCATGGTGGCTCATGCCTGTAATCGCAGCACTCGGGAGGCAGAGACAGGAGGATTGCTGAGTTTGAGGCTTGCCTGGGCTACATAGTGCGCTCAGGGCGAGCCTGAACTACAAAGGGAGACCCTGTCTCAAAAAAAAAAAAAATAAAAAGAAGGACAAAGATGGTCACTATATTCTCATACAGGAAACAATCCAAGAAAAAGAAATAACAATCATAAATATTTATGCACCAAATTCTAATACACTCAACTATATAAAACAAATATTAATGGATATGAAAGGCCAGGTGAGCACTAATACATTAGTACTAGGGAACTTTAATACCCCACTGTAACAACTAGACAGATTGACTGGACAAAAAAAAATCCAGAAGGAAATGCTTGAGCTAAACAAACTTTTGAATAAAGGGACTTAATAGCTACCTACAGAGTATTTCACCCCACAAAGTCAGAATATATGTTCTTCTCAGAATTTTGGATCATTCTCCAAAATAGACCACATCCCAGTTCAAAGAATAGGTTTTAGTAAATACAAAAGAATTGTATTCCCTGCATACTGTCAGACCATAGTGCCTTAAAATTGAAGCTGAATAGCAAAAGAAATTCCAAGATCCTCACAAACACATGGAAATTGAACAACACTCTGCTGAACAACCAATGGATCACAGAAAAAATTAAACAGTTTTTACAATTAAATGACAACATAAGGAAATTTTTTTTCATTATTCAGTAAACTTTATTGGTATATTATATACACAGCTCACAATCACAAAGCATTGGGGAATTTGTACTGATATGTGACACAGGTCAATCCACATTTTTACCCACATCCCTGCCCACCCACCCCCCCACCCCACCCCCATATACATATTTTTATTTTTTTCCAAATCATATTTATTCCTTCCCCTAATTACGTTCCCACACCAAATTCCTTTTGGATATTACAAAAACCATCATACATTCTAGAGCTCCTTTACCTCTATGGGTACTTAATATCAAAGAAAAGATCCAGTATTTGTATATCTGTGTTCTATTTATTTCACTTATTAGTGTGTCCTCCAGGTGTCTCCATTTGCACATAAATGAATCTTGTCATTCTTTATGGAAGAGTAATACTCCATTTTAAAAAACCCCACATCTTTATCCAGTCTCCAGTTGATGGGCATTTGGGTTGTTTCCAAGATTGAGCTATCATGAACTGAGCTGCTATGAACAGAGGTGTACATCTGTCTTTCCAATGTGATTTTTTAAACTCCTTTGTGTATATTCCTAGCAGGGGGATAGCAGGGTCGAATGGGACCTCTAGTCCTAGTTTTCTTAGGAATCTCCACACAGATCTCCACAATGGTTGCACAAGTCTACAATCCCACCAGCAGTGGAGAAGGGTTCCTTTCTCCCCACAGCCTCGCCAGGATTTATCGTTGGTTGATTTTGTAATAGCGGCCATCCTTTGTGGAGTGAGATGGAATCTCAGTGTTGTTTTCATCTGCATCTTTCGAATGACCAGTGATGTTGAACATTTCTTCATATGCTTCTTGACTGCTTAGACTTCTACCTTTGAGAAGTGTCTGTTCATTTCAGATGCCCCAACATAAGGAATTTATTGGACAGATGAAAGCTTTTCTGTGAGGGAAATTATAGCAGTGAATGCCTATATCCAGAAAATAGAGCATGCTCCAATAAACAATCTAATGCTGAACCTCAAGTTACTAGCAAGGGAGGAACAAGACAAACTCAAAGCTTGTACTAGGGAGGAAATTATAAGGACTGGGGCAGAAATTAATGCAATGGATACTAGAGAACAACAAAAAATGAATCAAAGGGTTAGTTCTTTGAAAAAATACACAAAATTGACAGACCCTTAGCTATCAGTATCAAACAAAAAGGAAAAGCCTCAAATCCATGCTGTCAGGAATGAAGAGGGGGAAATCACCACAGACTCAGTTGAAGTCCAGGGGATGATATTAAACACCTACTTTGAAAATTTGTGTTCCAGAAAGATGGAAAGTGTAGAAGAAATGGATAGATTCCTGACATTCATGAACTTCCAAAGTTGAATGAAGATATAAAATGTTAAATACCCAATATCAATCTGTGAAGTTGAAAATGTAATTAAAAACCTACCAACAAAGAAAAGCCTGGTCCTGATGGCTTTACTACTGAATTCTACAAAACTTTTTAACACCACTAATTCTCAGACTCTTTAAAGAAATTGAAAAGAAGCAGTACTCCCAAATTCATTCATGGAAGCAGCCATTACCTTTTCCCATGCAAAGCCTGCTATTTTTCTTTGAGAGACTATCTCAGGAAAGTAGCCCTAGAATAAGTTATAGACCAGAAACCATGTGTTTACATCATACAGATCCTTAAATGTAGCAGCATGGACCACTATTTATATATTAGGGACATGTATCCTTGGGCAAGAGAGCAGATCTCCTTGGTGCTGAAAAGTAAAACCAGACATTGTTGTAGATAAATGATTTACTGTATTACCAATGAAAGAATATGAGCATTCATCAGTAACAGTAGTTTTGTTTTTGTTTTTTATAACAACAATTGAACTTCAGACCTTGTTCTTACAGGGCAGGCACCAGAACCACTGAGATAAATCCCCAGCCCAGTAACATTAGTTTTGATAGTACTTTCCCATTAGATTATTATATCTCTTATGATAATCAGAGGTAGTAGCCACTGAGTATCTATTTTTACTAACTGAAATTACTTATAAAGTAATTTGAATAGACTCTTTAAATGTTCTACTTTTATTGGACTTAGGACCCTAAACCTTAAAGTTTAAGAAACACATCGATCAGCTCTGACTTTTGGCTGTCAGTGATGGTTACCACTCTTCATTTGATTGAATCAAGTGCATTTGATTTGCTTAGGAGAGTTTTCATTGTGTTCATAGTGACAGAAGAAAGACACATGGGAGAGCAAAGGAGAGTGGGTCAAGGTTGAGTTCTGAAAATGGTTAGTGGAATTAGAGTAGTGTGTGTTGGGAGCAGGTGCCAGAAGAGAATGTGTCTACTTCGGGGCAAGAGTGTGTTGTGACTCCTGGGAACCTCTCACTCCAATGAAAAAGCAATGTGATTTACATTCAGGATATTTTTAAGTGGACCTGAAAGGGGCCCTGTCATTCCCAGAAGCAACATTATAGGAAAGTTGATTTAAAAGCAAGGAGAATGCCCGAGTTTTTCGACAGAGCAGTCTTTGTCTTGCTCTTCACAACCATTTCCCTTCCCTGGGGCTGACGCTCCAGGAGATACTTCTGACCTGGCCCAGCCTCATCTCCCTGCAGGTGCTGGAGCTGCTTGTGAGTGTCTCCACTCTTTCTGCACTCATTTGTCTAAGTCAGACTTCAGCTCCTTCCTTTGTCTTCCCCAAAGGGGGCCCTTTTTTATCCTGACCTCTTTTTTAGTTCCTGTCCCCCCCCCATGATGAATGTGTCAAGGCCAGGAAGAAGAATACTGGAGAGGGCACCTGTAAGAAATTAGTGAGGAGATTCTAAGTATGGGGGGTGTTAGGACCACAGACACTCCTATAACTCTGGAGATACCGGCAAACCTGAGCTATACTGATAGAAACATTGCTGTAATCACTAATTGCATTCAAAATTTCTCATCTGCTTTTCTAGATTTCTTTATAAGGAACATGATTCCTAAAACTCAAATAATTCAAAATGTTAAAAAATTATGTTTTCTTATATACCTTTTTTTTTTTTTTTTTTTGAGACAGGGTCTCGCTTTGTAGTCCAGGCTGGCCCTGAGCTCACTATGGAGCCCAGGCAAGCCTTGAACTCAGCAATCCTCCTGCCTCTGCCTCTGCCTCCTGAGTGCTGGGATGACAGGCGGGAGCCACCACGCCCGGCACTGTAGTATGTGGTATTGATGGCTGGTGGGCGTGAGTCACCACGACCAGCATTGTATGTGGTTACCGGGATTGAACTCAGGGCCTTGCGTTTGCAAGGCAGGTGCCGGAACCACTGAGCTAAATCTCTGGCCCTCTTTCTATATCTTTTAAAATGTTTTGAGTATAAAAAACAAAACCCCAAATCATTGTATGGTGTGGTATAATATTGTGAATTCTGTCCTTAACTAAAAAAATATCCTTGTCATTAATGATAGAACTTACTGTAATGCATTTTTCTCATGTTCCTTTGTGTGGGCTTGAATAGTATAGAAATGCTTGAATCGTTTCTTTATTGACCAGGAGAGGTACAAAAAGAGCTATTAAATTGTCAGAGTGTCTTTATATATGTTGCAGCAGCAAAATTAACATAGGAGTTTGTCTTCATTTTTTTACCCTGGATATTGAATTTCCTTATTGATTCTCAAACTCCATTATTGTGCAGAATCTTTTTTCTTTCTATAAAGTATGAAGAATAAACAATTAAGAAAAGAAAAGCTAGGCTTTGGCGTGTAGTAACTTATACTTTGTGCATTAGCGTGCAACCGTCCAAACCAAAGCACTTGAGATGCATCTTTGATTTTCAAGAACCTGATTAGCTTATTCTTTCATTTTGAAGGCTGTTTTTGAGATGATATCCAAGCAGCAGCCACCATTGCCAAGTAATCTATTCGAGGCTTTAAAAAAAAATTCATTTCCCTATTTCTTTTTAGAACAACTCAGCAACCACTTTTTTTCCTCCAAGATGCATTTTTTTTGCAACTGCACTTTACATTTGAGAAACATGCTTTCTGTCATGACTTCTCAGCACAGTAGTTTTTCTAAAAACTCTTTAGATAGGCTCTTGGAAAATACTTAGTCACCTACACAGTAAGTGAGTCACTTGGCTGTGGAAGGTGATCTTTAAAAACAAAAAAAAAATAATCTATTTATAGAAGTTGTCACTTAAACTCCTAATTTTATCATCGAATTTCAAATTCAAGTCTCAGGCATTCTCCTCGGAGATAAGGAGGAGCAGAGGACTCTGTGGAAGTAGAGACTCTGTGATGCACCCTTAACGTTGCTGACAGATGGGGCTACTGAAAGGCAGCGTTTGACCCTTCAGGGTCAGCAGGAGATCATGGCAAGTTTGAGGCCAGCCGGAACTACACTGTGAGATGCTATCTCAAAAGACCACCCTGAAAAAAACCCAAAACCTATGTTTTTCTTGCTGCACTTTCCAGGAGATGACTGGAGAAAATTAAATGACTTGGAGAAATTTGTTTACAACTTCATCCTCCGAAGTTGTTTCACACTGAGTGATCAGTTAATAAAACTAGAAGAATGTAATATATTGTCTTCATACATTTACAATTAGTGGCTGTAGCTAGACTAGCTTTAAGTTGTTATATTTTAAATCACTTCATTTGCTCCTGATTAACACAAGAACTTTCTTTTTGTGGGGAAGGGTGGAACAGCATCTCACTTTGTAGTTCAGGCTGGCCCTGAGCTCACTGTGTAGCCCAGGCAAGCCTTGAACTCAGCAATCCTCCTGCCTCTGCCTCTGCCTCCTGAGTGCTGGGATGATAGGCGTGAGCCACCACGCCCGGCACTGTGGTATGTGGTGTTGATTGCTGGTGGGTGTGAGTCACCACGCCCAGCATTGTATGTGGTTACCAGGGATCGAACTCAGGACCTTGCGCTTGTGAGGCAAGCACCAGAACCACTGAGCTAAATCTCCGGCCCTGGTACACCATTATTATTCTTACTTTGTAGACGAACAAACTGACACACACAAAGTGAATTCACTGGCTCAAGCACTTGAGGTATTAGAATTGGTGCTGTTGTCTACTACACTTCCTGTATAGAAACAATCTTTATATTATAAAAATTATAATGCAAATATTTTAACTACAACATGTACAATTTTCCATTTGCAATTTTGTCTCATGGAGCAGTTGTTTTCAGTAATCCGTAAATTGAAGGCATAATTGTTTGGTTCAGGTAAGCTTCACTTATTCTAATACAGACTCTCCATCCTTCTAAAGAAGACCAAATGCATCATATAATGCCCTGTTTCTTTTCAAACATTTGCTCCCAGAGTTTATTTTTAGTTCTTTGTTCTCCACAGAAGTTGGATGTGCATTGCTCATGAAGACGGAGCATTGTGGGTTCTAAAATATGACTTTGAAAGACGTTGCTGCCTTACACAAGACAAACACATGGCTCAGGGCTTTTGTGCACATGTATCTACATCTGGAGAAAATGAGAGGCTTTATGGGCAGAGGAAACTAAGCCAAAGCATGGCATCTTGCCAGACGACTAGAAGGTACTTGTTTGTATCCTTTCTGTGCTGTAAGATTTCCCTCTGACACACACTTCTCCAGGTAGGAAGAGCTTGCGGTCTTCACAACCCTAATAAACTGGGAACGTGTTCATTTCTTTCTCACCATAGCAGTGGTTGTGCCAGGTACATCTCGTGTGTTAGCATTTATCCTCCTCTTGACTTCCACCTATTGGCATCTTCTCTGTGAGCTTGCTGGTGTGCCCGTTCTCTGAAGTGGGCAGGAGTACGTAGACGTGTTCTTCTGCTCTCTTGTAGTCAGTATGTTTTCAGGAAGCTCTCTGATTTCATTCTTTGTGTTACAGGAAAAAAAATTCTTCGGGAATTAAGTAAATTTTGCTTTCCCTCAGGACTGAGTCAAGGTTGCTGTAGGCTCATTGTCATGTATAATGCATCAGCTGCCTCATGGTGTTGGAAAGATCACAGCGGCCCTCACTCTGAGGCAGGAAGAGAGTCCTGGCCGGGCACCAGCTGATGCCGGTGAGGCGTCCTAGTGCTGCGGTCCAGGAAATGAGCAGTGACAGCTGCCGTCAGCAGGAGTCTGTTTCCAGGCTCTGTGTGCAGCCTATCTGAGTAGAAAGGCCTCTTTATTTTCTTCCTGGTGTAAAGCATTTCCCCAATTAAGTCTCTAAAAGAATTATTTAATTTGCTAATATTTAAGATGTTGTCCATTGACTTAAAAGACATTTTCAGCATAGATTTGAAAAAGATTCATAGGAGCATTTACCAAGAATATTGCTATATATAGAAATAAGCAACTGTTTCATAATAGAATGTCTCTTAATTCTAATTATAAACCTGTCTTTATTAATGTCTTTACACTATTGCCATTTCTTTTAAAAATCTTAGTGCACTATTAATTACAGTTGAACAGTGAGTTAGAGTGTGTTTTTGCTAAGCTGTAACTGTTTTGAAGCCAAATAAATATTCAAGTGATTCCCATGATGATATCTTAAACCACTGTTACTTTCTTATTCATTAATAAAAATTTTTGATTTCAAGTAAATAATTGGCTACTTGATAAAAATACTGAGAACAGGTAGTGAGAATTCAAGAATAAATGCCCATGATACTCTGACTAGAATGAGTATTTAAAGCCATTTGGACGGTCACGAATCAGGGCTGTAGTTGGTGCTTTAGCACATGCTCTTCTGTGGGAACAGGGAGAGGGAACGTGACCAGAATCCCTGCTGTGGGGACAGCGCCACGTGAATTAAAGAATAAATGCAGGAAATGAGACTTGGAGAGGAGGCTGGGTTCGGAGCCTTGTCAGCCTCCTCTAGGCAGCCAAGACAAGGCGCCTGGCGCTCGCCACTGCTGCAGGGTCACGGGGATAACACGCCACTCAGAGGGTGTTGATAACCTAATGGACAAGGATCTTATAAGCAGAAGAGTATCAGATGTCCTAAATCGACAAGGATCTTGTGCTGATGAGGATCTCAGGTCCATGAGGAGTTTACATTGATGAGGACGTAGGATGAGGGAGACGTTTCTGCAGTCGTCGGTGGGATGAGCTGAGCAGGAGAGCATTTGCGCCTCCCCAGCTGAGGCCTGTCTGCTTGGCTCAAGGCACCAGCACATCTCAGCTGTGTTCGTCTTGCCTCTAAGTCGCAAGGTCACAGGACTGTTGAGAACTCAGCTTTGAATGGAGGCAAAAATGAAGTTGTGTTTCGGCATGTCAGAGTTGGCCCGCAGGCAAGAAGACTAGGCCCACTCGCGATTTAATTGTGAATGAATTTTCCCCCCAAATTATGTAGCATGGCTGCTGACACTCCTTGTAGCTGGGGAATGGAGAAGGAAGTCTGTACAGTAAGACTTGACCATTCTCCTAGGAAGATCCTAAAAACTCGGGCATGCGTAGTTTAAGGAGCTGGAAACCTGACCTTAGGGATTTATGGCAGAAGAGAAGCACCCGGATTCTCGGCCTGCCTCTTTGTGTTCTCAGCCCTCACGCCGTGAGTGTGAGTGTGAGTTGAGCAGGTTCCGTGGCGAGGCGGAGGGCACAGCTGTGTACAACACGTGGGTAATTCTTGCCCTCAGGAAGCATATCTTTTAGGTACAGTGCAAATAACAAATACAAAGTCTTAAAAATTGCAGAAATAAATGCCCAAAGCGAAGCCCATGTTACCTGAGGGCATTTGATGGGAAGGACGCAGGCTGGGTGGGCAGGAGTGTGCCCCGCCTGCCGCCCCCAGACGGGATTGAACCCTGCGCCTCAGACATGGTGAACGGCTGTTGTTCCGGTGGGCTGCTGCCGTAGTCCCAACACGTTTTTGATGGAATAACAAGGGCTCTGGAGTTTGAGAGTCAGGTAGGGGCGGGGAGAAGGGCAGTGGCCTGGCAGTGCTGAGGCCCAGAGACCTACTGATGACGAATGTGGTGGCTGAAAACAGAAAGCAGCAGAGGCGCACGGGGCTGGCGTGGGAAGCAGGGGCTGGGATCGGGGCGCCGACCCGCCAGGAGCCTGCTGGGCCGCCCGCGGTGTCTCCTGTCTCCGGGACGGTCCTCCCGCGGTCTGGACGCGGACCAGGCCGCCGTGCCGGGTCCCAGCGGGTCAGCGGTCCCGACCTCAGCGGCCAGAGATTTGGGCAGAGCAGAGCGCGGCCCCCGCTTCGCGTCCCCTGCCCTTCCCGTGACGGTGAAAAGTGGCCTCTGCTCCCTTCGCTCCTGCGCAGAGCAAGCGAGACTCCCAGAGACGGTGCACTCAGACGCCGGGATGTGGAACTGCCTTCCCGATACTGATTTTTTATTCTGGCTTTTAAAAACTCAAGTACATTATTGGCCCTGTGTCATTAGTGCGGGAAAGTGCCAGTCTGGGAAGGGTTTCCGGTTAGTTCTGGGTTGCTTCTGCTTCTTCGTACCGTGACTGTTTTTTTAAGACAGGGTCCGCTTTGTAGTCCAGGCTGGCCCTGAGCTCACTCCGTAGCCCAGGCGAGCCTCCAACTCAGCAACACTCCTGCCTCTGCCTCCCGAGTGCTGGGATGACAGGCGTGAGCCACCACGCCCAGTTTACTGTGACTTTTTAAATCCCCATAACATAGGCCACACATCAGGCTCAGCTACACACAGATGTGAGTGAGCGAGCCATCCGGTGGCACGGGGTGGTGTGGTTTCTCTTGTTGAACCAACAGTGTGCCAGCGTCCAGGGCAGAGTCCCGTGTGGACGGACCCGAGGAGCCCAGTAGGCTCCCTGCTGCAGAGATGTGCGGTGCGTGGGAACAGGAGAATTCTAAGCAGATGGCGAGCCTTCTGCTCACCTCGCGCCGAGGGCCTCTTTGTGCACAGGCCCGTGTTTCCCTCCTGAGGTGTCTCACAGCCACTTCCAAATCAGCTTTAAATTTCAAGCTATGAAATACCAGCAATGGACCTGTGATAGAAACGTCTGTAGGTTGTGAGATTTCAAATGTAGTAAAAATTATATAACATGTCATAAAAGATACCCTTGTGTAGATTTAACAGGTTAATGTTTTGCTTCTTTATGGGGAGGTACTGGTGATCGAACTCAGGACCTGGCACTTGCCAGGGAGGCGCTGTGCCCGTGTCAGATCCCGGCCCGTGTTTTGCGGTGTTCGCTTCAGGTGCTGTCGGGTTGTGCTGGGACTGACCCCGGCGGCCCCTCTGCCTGCGCACCACGCACGGCTCTTCAGCTCGGCCGCAGCGCAGTCCTGCTTCAGATCCCGCTTACTGCTCGGAAAGTCCACAGGCTCCAAATGAGTACGTCTCCTAGTTTGTTCCTATTTTGCTCTCTTCATGCCTTTACTCTTTATCAACCTATTGTATTTTAAAAAATACCTTTTTCGAAGAGCAGCTTTGTTTTTTTACTGGAGCCTACTTTCCAATAACTCCTTCTCTTTGTCATTTTCTTTTATCTACTTTTTAAAAATCTGTTATCCTTTTTATAATCTGGTGATTTCAGTGTTTAGCTCATTACCAGTTACTTATTTATTCTTTTCCATAACATGCAAAAATGTAAACTAGCTCTGAAGTACAATCTTATTAACATCCTAGAAATTCTGTTACATAGATCTTTTTCATTGTTCATATATATATATTCCATAATTTATACTCTGGCTGGTAAGTGACTTTGATTTTTAGGACTGATTTTTTAATACTTAGCATTTAAAACATTACCAAATATGTAAACATCTTTTTTTGGTTGGTTTTTAATTGTATTCCTTTGTTGTCAGTAAAGTCTACAAGATGTTGATTCTTTGGAAGTTGGCCTGGTATTTAAAGAAAAAAAAAAAAAGGTTTGTAGCATGTTTTAAAAATAGCTTTTAAGTCATGGAACTGGTAGGGGTTCTGGGTCAATTTCCTCCCTCATTTTATATAAAAATAAGTAGAAAAAAGGAACGATCAACTTGTGTCCATCGAAAGTTACTGGAAATAAAAGCACTTTATTTTTTCATGCTCAGTATCATCTTTTATTAGCTACAACCTTAAATATACATTTCCCTTTCCTGAAGGACATTGAGAAACTCCTCCTTTGAAAACTAAGCCTTTCTGTGTTGAAGAATCCACTTGTCCAAAAAAAAAAAAAAAAGACTCTACATTATGAGAAAAAGAAAAGTTTATTCCAGTTAAAAGGGACTAAAAATCAGGAGATTCTGGCGGCCAGCTGGCTGGGAGGGGCTTCATCCCGGAGAGAAGGACTGACGCGCCCTGGGGACCCAGCGGCGATGGGCTGGGAAGGGCAGGAGGCCCTGTAGGTGTGGGGGCACCTGGGGTGGTGTGGTCATGACCCAGATACCTGCAGCAGTGTGCCCAGGTGTGCACACACTTCCGGGATTTCTTCATGCCGGGGAGGTAGTGTAAATCACCTTAGTAAGTTTATGGGTCGCGTCTCCTGGGAAGCTGTAGGTATCCCCTAAAAGCAATGTGCCCTTCCTGTTGGGTGTACTCGGGGCTGACAGTTTATTCCTTTAAATCAGCCCTGAGCTAATCTGGGGTCCGCCGAGGAGGGGGGAAAATGACCACTGAACGCTGTGCGGTTGTGTTGTTTTTGTTTTGTGCTGGGGTTTGAACCAAGCCTCTCACTGAGCTACATCTCCAGTCATTCTTACACATTTTATTTCCAATCAGAACCTCACTAAGCCGCCTCTACCGATCTAGAACTCAGGACCTTCCTGCGTCAGCCTCTCCAGTAGCTGGGATTACAGGCTCTGCCGCTGTGCGCTTCCTGGTGGGGAGTCTTGGGCGCACAGTGTTCAGTCTCGAGGTGCAGGAGAGAAGAAAGATGCTCCCACAAGTTTCTTTCGGCTGCTAGGAAATGTTTATCTTTCCTTCAGAGCGGGAGTGGACAGGAGGTGATCGTGAATACGGGAGAAATCAAGGGAAATAAGTTCATAATAAAAGTGGGAGAAACCAGGTCTTTCCCCTCACCTGAGAGCCTCCCTTGGTTAACGTCACCTCGGGCCCTTCAGGATTCGCTGCGGCGCTGCGGTCTTCTTGCCTGAGAGCCAAGGACGCCACCCCTGAGCTACACGCTGGCCTG
The DNA here is from genome assembly GCA_004025085.1 of Thryonomys swinderianus. Taxonomy (NCBI): domain Eukaryota; kingdom Metazoa; phylum Chordata; class Mammalia; order Rodentia; family Thryonomyidae; genus Thryonomys; species Thryonomys swinderianus. The sequence goes on along the minus strand of PVIC010017384.1, from coordinate 170 downwards.
TGGGTCTTTATTAAGACAGTGACATCGAAAACCTTTCGGATGGGACAAATACCTTATCCTTTTGTTATAGGGACACCAAATATATTCTTTACATGAGCCTAACTGTTTCCAGTCAGTTATATTCTTGGTAATATTCAAGCATCAGCTGTCGAATAAGATTTTAGGTAATA
>PVIC010017383.1:0-32804 GCA_004025085.1 Thryonomys swinderianus | reverse complement strand
GGGGGGGGGGGGGGGGGGGGGGTCCGTGGGCGTGCTAAGATAGCTCTCAAGCTCTTCCTCTGTCTCTGAAAGCCCGGGGCAAGATGGCGAGTGGAAGGGAGGAAAGAGCTGCTTACATAGTCCCGGCCTAACCCCCATGCTTCCTCAGAGCCCGTCAGAAAAACCGTTGCACGTTCTCCTATCTGTCCGTGCCGGTGAGACTGGTGAACAGTCAAGACGACTGAGGCCTTGGGGCGGTCACACGTGGGGTCAGCTGACGGGCTCATGGTCCAGCCAGCATACCCATCCACAGGAAACGGGTACAGAGCGACAAAGAACAGGAGATGGCATTGTATCTTTTCAGTGTAAAGAGCAAGGATGTGAGAGGCTATTTGGTCAGGAGCCAGACCCAGGCCAGACGCACAGGCGTGACTCCCTCGTCAGAGAGCACCGGGGCTGCTCCCCACTCGGTGCTCCCAGGGCGCCTGGCCCGGCGCGATGCGGTCGGCACATGTATAGTCAACCTGACGATCTTACAGCGGACGCCTTTCCTTTCCGCTGTCTGCCGTTACAGTGAGGCTTGCAGGAGCGTCACGCTTGCCTCTCCTCGGCTTCCGCTGCACAGGAAGGAAGACGCCAACAGTGCTGGAGACTGCCGGCCTGTCTCATCAGCCCCTGTGAGGGGCCGCGCCCTGCAGTGCCTGGGAGACCCACCCCCGCCCTTTCACAGCGCCGGCACCACAGCCACCGGGGGGCGCCTCAGAGCACCCACCTGGACCCCAGCCGGATTCCGTCCGGGACTAACATTCACCCCCCAGGGCTCTGATTTCCCTGCGAGGGGACAAGGCACTGCTTCTGTCCCGCTTTCCAGGTGCTGAGCTACATGTTTGATGCACCATGATCTGTCCGTCTGTCTGTCAATCCTTACAGGCCACTTAATCTCTATTTGGATTAAGTTCCAAATTCTGTCGCTTCCCGGCTGAAGCTCAGACCCATGACCAGGTAACATCCTGGGGATTAATTCCATTAAAAGATAATTAGGTTTCCACTTTACATGTTTTCCTAGGTGTTGACTTTAGATTCTGTTTCTTTCACAGTAAAAAGTTTTGGAAGAATCCCAGCACTCGGGAGGCAGAGACAGGAGGATTGCTGAGTTCGTAGCAGCTTGCCTGGGCACCACAGTGAGCTCAGGGCCAGCCTGAACTACAAAGCGAGACCCTGTCTCAAAAAGCAAAAAAAAAAAAGTTTTGGAAGAATTCCCTCAGCTCGGTCTCCCACTACTCACATGTCCTAGCTTCCTCTCCACCTGCCTTAGCTGTATTCAAGGCTCCACATGGTGATGTATTCTACGGTGTGTTATTGGTCCTCATTCCAATTTGTCAGCATGTGTTGATAAAGTGGGTCCCGCCTTTGTCTGGGTAAAGATCTCCCCATGTCTCCCGTGTCATGGCTTAGTTTCCCCCGAAAGGCCTCAGCCGACACCGGACTGAGCCCTCCCAAACCCTGAGCCAAATGAAGTCTTTTGTCAGGTTGATTCTTCTCAGCTGTTTGCTACAGTAAATGAACAACAACGGCTACAGAGCGACAAAGAACAGGAGTTGCAGACAGCAACTTTCCATTTCCTCGACTCTCACCCCCTCCCTTTTATTTACTACGCAGATGAACTGTGTGTGATGGTTGCTTATTTTTATCGCTCCCTCTTATCCCTCCCTCCCTCAAGACAGGAGTTTTATTTTATTAATTAATCCATTGTACTTTTGAAGAACATGGCCCCGGCACCACGCAATAATTGATTGTACCATGAGGGTGTGACACACTCAGTGCAAGTGACGGTGTGTCACTAAAGTGAGCCGCAGAAGAAGGGTGGAGATCGAAGGCAAAGGGAGGAACGAGGAGCCCAGGAGGAAGAGGAGTTCCTGAAATGCGGCCATCAAAGGCCAATTCAAAGGCAAGCTTTAGAAGCATAAAATCTGGTGTCCAATTCCAGCTTTGCTACTTATGACACCCTGTGGCCTGGCAGAAATGACTCGAATTATTTGTGTTCCAGGCCCCACATTTGGAAGCCCGGGTGGCGGCTCCTACCTGGCGCTGAGCGCGTTGAGCGCGCGGAGACGGTCAGCGCCACGGCGAGCGCCGAAGTGAGCGCGGGGCAGTAGCTTTGCACACGGCAGCATCGCGCGGCCAGAGCCGCGTCCCGCCCGGAGCTCCCGCCTGCGGCTGGATCTTAGGCCCGGAGGGCGCTCCGAGCCGCCGCCGCTCTGGCAGGACGTCGGGCTGCAGCGAGGAGCCGCCGGGGAGCCCTCCCGCGCGGGGGAGCCGGGCTGAGGCTGGGGCGGCGGAGGGAGGGCGTGTGCGGTTCGGGGCTCACAGCCCCAGCCCCAGCCCAGGGGCCCCGCCCCCCAAACCTCATCTTCTGTCTGCGCCGCGAGGTGGTGTTTGCTGGAGCGGAGCTAGGAATGACCTTGAGCTTCGGCACCTCGGCACGGGACCTCCGTGGCTCGAGGTTCGAGAGCCGGGTCGGGGGCGTGTGGGCTCCGCCTGCTCACGGGGCCGGGCTCCAGGCGCCGCCCGAGCCGTGGGCCCGTCTGACCCTCCGCTTCCTCCCGGGCCCTCGGGGGCTGCGGTGTCTCCCCGCCGCTCTCTGAGGATCTCGCCGGCAGCCTCGGCAGGAGCAGCCGCTCCCAGGTCTGCAGCGGCCCGCGGGACGCTGCTCTGGGCGCCTCGGGAGCTGCGAGGCCCGCGGTGGCCTCTGTCTCCCCTGCGGTGTGGCCCTGACCCCCGTCGCACGCCGCGGGGCAGGAGTTTCTCACGGCAAGAGCACCCGGACCAGCTTCCAATTCTACCTTCCATGTTACATTTAAGAGCCAGTTTATACAAAACTTCTTCTCGTGACTTACACGCTGTGGTATTAAATTAGGGAGATGTAGTACTATTTTCCTTATTTCAGTTTATAAATACACAGCATGTTCATACATTAGGGATAATGTTACCATTATGATATCTACAGTAGAAAAGTAGCTCGTTACAAAAATCACATACATAGAAGGGCTGGGGATTTAGCTCAAGTGGTGCCGTGCCAGCCTTGGATGCACAAGGGCCCTAGTTTGATCCCTGGTACCACAAAGAAAAAATAAAAGGTCACATATTCTCAGGCCTTTAGAAGTCTGATTAAACGTGTGCAAAGCTTGCCCTGTTTCACTTCTATTTTTAACACTACTTTCCACTTCACTGATTTGCTCATCCCACGCCTTAGGGGCCAAAGAAAATTGCACTTGTAAGAGTTTCCGAAAGGACATTATTTATGACCAGATCGATGTCCTGGCAGTGCTGCTTGCGAGTGACTGACTCCGTCTCACAGTCAGGTGGAGTCTGTGTGGCCTTGGGTTGCAGGATAAGAGATGCATCGTATTTCTAGTGCATTTGAAGTCAATTTTATTGAAGAAAATATTCAGATTCACATCTGTTGTTGACCAATATTTCTCATTTTCCTTGGCCAATACAATTGAACAGAAAACTAAATAATTCATTGAAATTAATGTCATATATCATGAATGAAATTATGGCAAAGACAGGACTCTCTGGATAAAGGTGAAAGTTAATAATTAAAGAATCTCGTGAATTCTTTATGGGTGTGTATGAAAGGGCTCTGACTCAGCTTCTCTCACCTTTGCAATATCAGCACGTTGATAGACACTGTTACTTTGTTGACAGAACACGGCCACTTCTGCTCACTGCATTGGAACATCTAGAGGAAGGCTGTCGGCAACGTTCATAAACAGATACTAACACAATCTGGTATAAAATAGCAAACAATTTTTAACAAGAGTGGAGCCTTCTGTGAGATTATGAGGCGGGCCAATCAGCACATCCCGTTTGGGCGGAAGAGCGCGCTGTGCTCTCCAGCGCCGAGGCTCCGGAGGAGGAGGCTCTGATTTGGTCTGGGTAAGTCTGACTGAGTATCCGCGGCTCCGAACCCACCCCAGCCACCTGACGATTGCATCGAAGGGAAGTCGTTTCGCAAAGCACTGCAAGTCTAATTCTTGTTTTGCAAAGTGGCTTTTCTTTGCTTATCAGATTTCACTTCCAAAGATGGTTGCGTATTGTTCCTGTAAGTGCTGGTCTTCGTTGCATTCTACTTAAACTCATTCAAGTACTTGCCTGCCTGCATCTCTCCTTCCTAAAAGGTATTCATTAGACCAAAACACTGAATCCCTATTTCCCTGGATTTTATGTTCCCCTTTTACTGCGTTCTTTTTCAAAATCTCCAAGTGGTGAACAAAACAAGGCATTACCATATATTTACCGTGGTCCACACTCTTCTCCTTTGTGCCTTTGATGAGCGCTTTTGGATATTTAGATTTTTAGCTCTGGCTTTACTTACATTAAATGTGTCTGCTGCCATCTGAGCATAATTTCTAATAGCCTAATCCCCAAACTATGTATCTCACACATTATAGCAAGCAATTTATAAAATGCCTATGGATTTTATGAGATTAAATAAAGTCCGAAACAATCACCACAACATTACAGGAGTCATTTCTTTTTAACCATGTAAGAAGTGATTTTCATGCTTATTCAAATTTTCATGACATATTTACATCACAACTTTTACTTGATGATATAATCAATAAAACCAGAGGAATGTTCTGGATTTCCTTAAATTAGTTTTACCCTCATGAATTTCAATGTATAAAGTAATGCAGAACTATGAACTGCTTCAAGAGACAGAACTTTTGAAACATACACTTTCTATACATTAACAATCTTTTTTCCAATTTTTTCCAGCACTTGTTAAAAAAGTCTAATTTGTTAATCATAAATAATACTAACACAGAATTGGAAGTCCAAAGTATAGCGTGAATAGGACTCATAATGGCACCTAGGAGTTTTTATTGTAATGAAACTGAGAAATTTCTAGAAATACAGAGAGCATCCTCAAGAATCTTTTCATTCTCATGCACTAGCTAATCATTGCATCTGTCTTATTTCTGGGACCACAACTTAATTTCATCAATGTTCAGACTGGACACAGTTGAAGTATGGACTATTCCCTTGTGTTCTGGTTACTTTCACTCAATACATGCTTTAACATATAATCGCGCTTCATTCATATTTACTGCTGCAAATAGTTGCCCACTGTTTATATTCTGATTGGGTGTAATGAGGCCAGGTGTGAACTGGACCTGAGTTTGAAGGGTTCCCTAGTTAGACCCCTCATTTATTTTTCTGTCCCTGTGTAATTGCTGAAAATTGTCTAATTCATGTAGTTGCAAATCTTCTTATAATAGTTTGATCTTTCAGTCACTGTCTTCTTCCTGTTACCAGTAATTCTAAACAGTAAATACAACCTGCCTTTTGGTTTCTAGAAGATTGAAATTCTGCTATTTTGGTAGAAGCTGAAAGCACTTTTAAAAAGTCAGATTTTCTGATAATTAAAAGAAGTATAAAATGTGATATATTATTTTAATGCAATTATATCAACTGTCGGTGGAGATGTGTTAAGAGTAAGCAAAATCATATAAGTTTCATCCTTTTTTTATATGCAGTTCTAGATGTCTGTTGAATGCAAGGAGCATTTCTGAGAAGAGCTGTGTCCGGGCAGCTCACTATTACAAAATGCCAGGTTTCAAGTCAGATGCCTGGCACTAGGTTTTCTTTCTCAACAAAGTCTTTGAATATTTTGCTCAGAAAACATTGCATAAAAACTGACAAAATAATGAAAGGTGATTTTTCTCTGGGTATTGGTGGTGGTGCTGTAAAGGAAATAAAGTGTAGTCATATTTTCACTTTATATGTTTCACTTGTGGTAAATAGAAATCACTTGAAAAGAAAGCAGAAATGTACAATATGCTTTGGGTGAGCAGACATGGCTTGCTGTCTGGTATCCTCGTCATGACAAGTTTCTGTAATCAAAAGTACAGAAGCAGGTGGAGCGAAGTCCGTGTGGATCGGCGTGTGGTGCTCCCTTTGGCCCGCTGCTCATTCGCCGTGTCACCGCTTTCCGTAGCCCGGAGCTTGTGGTGCTACAGCTCGCTGTGAGACGCCCAGGAGCAGCTCGGGAGCTGGGGTCGGGGGTCCCCGCGGCCCCCATGCAGCGCGGCCTCCCCGCGGCAGCTTCCGTAGCCGCCTCCTTCCCGGGGTGAGACGGACTCGGCAGAGGGCCTCGCGCAGTCGACGCAGGCAGCGGGGCGGCCGCGGTGCGTCTGTCGCTCTGCAGACCCTGAGATGAAGCGGCAGAACGTCCGGACCCTCGGGGCCTATAAACGCAGGATCTTCAGTAGTAAAAGAGTTTGGAGGCAGGACTAGGCCGAGGCCCACGGGATGCGAGGTTAGCCCCCCTCGCGGCTGGGCTGTGTCAATGAGCATGCGCCGAGAGACTGATGTCAGCATCATGCGCCGAGGGACTGATGTCAGCATCATGCGCCGAGAGACTGATGTCAGCATCATGCGCCAACAGACTGATGTCAGCATCATGCGCCGAGAGGCTGATGTCAGCATCATGCGCCGAGAGGCTGATGTCAGCATCATGCGCCGAGAGACTGATGTCAGCATCATGCGCCAACAGACTGATGTCAGCATCATGCGCCGAGAGGCTGATGTCAGCATCGATTCCTTCTGTTTCTCTAAAGTGCCCTGGCTACAGAAGACAGAAGGATCAATGGATGTGAAGAAAAATCTCATCAAAATCCCTTCCAGATGTGGAGCAGATATTTAGAAGTGGCTTTCTTTCCTCCTCCCAGACATTATCTTGAAATAGCCTCTAATGTTCCCCTATGTAGACTTTTCTATTTCCAAATATTAGCCTTTCGTGAAAAGGTTGCATTTATTTTACTGTGTTCTCGGTAAGAAGTTAGTTTTACCATACTGCAACAGGTACTTATCTAATATAAATTGTTTTTCTTATCAGAACAATTACTTTGTCTGCTTTCATTTTGTATTCTAAGATTAACAAAAGTGTCTGTAAGAATGACAAAGGCCCAGAGGACAGAATACATGATTTACTAGAAAATACCTTAAATATAGCATAAATTAATATTGGACCTTAGGCTATGTCTGCTGGGCCTATGTACAAGTATGATAGTAATATCTGTATCGAATTATCTTATTTTCTAAACTTGATTATGCCAAAAAGGTTTAACTTAGGGCTCTAATGTGTGTGTGTGTGTGTGTGTGTGTGTGTGTGTGTGTGTGGTATCAGGGATCAGACTCAGGACCTTGCGCTGGCCAGGCGGGCTCGGCGCCTCTGAGCTGCAGCCCCGGCCTCCTCATGTCTTTCTAAAAACTTCCTATGACTGACGTGGTGGGAGGACGTGGTTCAGGCATAAAGCAGCAGGGATCGGGGGTTGCTGAGCCTCAGAAGTAGGGGGGGCCGCCCCAGTCACGGTGTGGAGAGCCCGCGTGAGGCCCGGGTCCGCCTCCCCGGGAATGCATGCGCAGCCTTTGCTGGGATGGAAGTACCCGGGTACGCAGGGGAGCGTGCTTCAAACTAAAACACACAAACACTCCAGGGAGACTTTTCTATGACTCCGGACCCCTGTATTATTCTGTGATTTCTAAAACTTGTTATGGGCTTTTCTGTGGCGAGCAAATTAACCACTCACCCACGCGCTAGAGCTCTTCACTTTGTGTGCCTCTTTTGACCTCTACGTACTTGGTGACCGATCTTAGCAACCTCTTGACTTTTATTTCCTATATTTCTGCTTATACTTAGCATGTGCGCCTAACGGTGATCTCCTTCATCTCAGATGCTTCATGAATCACCAGAACCAGATGTAAATGTTTCTAACTTCTAACGTCTATCTCAGTTTAGAACTTTGGGTCATTTCACATCATATTTCTATTATTTTAAATATATAATGTAAGGGAAAATTATCAAATATTGTTCATGTAATCCCACGACCAAACATGCAGAATCTTTTCATCATTTACTTTGACATAAGCCCCTAGAGATCAAAGCTGCATGAGCAGCTGCCAACAGCGCTTCAGAGCAACGCAGGGATCTGAGCGCGTGGTGGGGCTTCCCTGTGAACGGATGCCCAGTCTCCGTTCCAGGAGAGGAGGGTTCCTGGGCACAGCCTGTGCCATGCGAAACCTTCCATCCCAGAAGCTACAGTCTGGCCTGTGACATCCTTCTGTTGGTGTCATCAGAGGAATCTCTCGGGAACGCTGATGTCCTCCCTCCTGTGAAGGGACTTCCATTCTCGCTGTGCTTCGCCCGCCACATGCTCCTCCCCCGACGAAGCAGAATGGCTTCCGGGGCATCTCGGGCCTCCGCCTGGTGGCTTCCGTCCTGCAAAGAACAGCTCTTCCTATTTGCTCCAATCGGAAGAAGTGCCGGCCTGAGGCTGTGTCTTCCCGGGAGGGGCTGGGGCTGCAGGGGCAGCGTCCAGCTGGGCTGTCTGCTCAGCCCCACGGTCCCCCGTGAGAAGCCCACGGCGGCCTTGTACCGCCAGGACTGAGTGCTCTGAACTGAGCTTGATCTCGGTCTGTTCCATGCTTGAGTGTGTTCGGTTTTACTGTGAAAGATCCCGAGCAGGGACGTGCTGTAGGCTGGGAAAGGGACATTCAAGTCAGGGGTGAAGTATCAGAACTCAGGCGTTGACCAAGGAACTCTAAAGCCCAGGGGAGAGTCACGGGGCTTGAAGAACTGTGTCCTGACTAAAGCTGCCGCGATGTCAGAGAGGGGACCGGAAGCACCGGGCCTCAGGAGCACGCGGCCGTGGCTGTGGTGTCCTGGTGCCGCGCACCTGGCAGTCTGCGGCCCGCACCGACCACACGGAGACAGCCCGGTGTGCAGCTGCGCCTGACTGCTGAGCCTCAGTCTGCAGACTCGGGGCCGCTGGCCCGAAGTGCACTCGCCCAGCCCCGCGTCTCTTTCCCTGCAGACAGCTGCGTTAGGCAGGGCCTCAGGGGAGGAATATGCGAAAACAGGCCTCAGGCCTGAGGAGGCCACTGGGGCTCGATGTGAGTTACGCAGGAGCCCGGAGAACCTTTTAGGGAGGATTATGCAGGGTAGAAGTTTCTTATAAATGCTGACAAAAAGCCACTTAAAAGCCAAAGTGAAAGCGGTTTGCTGCTTGCTCTGCGATCAGCCGTCTCCAGAGGGGCGCTGAGGCTCACGGCTCCTCACGCGGCCTTTGCAGACTCCGACTGCCGCTGCAGGACGGCACTGGATGGGTTATGACATGTTTTGATTTTCATTCAAGGTCAAGAGCAAACACTGGGGGGAGACATGGTCTTCTGTGACTGCACACAGATCGATGGTCACCCCACGATGTGGCCTGAGATGAATCAGGCTTCGCATTGATTAATTACATGATCTATCACCACGGCTTTGTAGTTTCAAGGCCCACAGCAAACACTGCACTGAGGCGTGCATGGCAGGGCTGCTGATGCTCCTAACGCTCGCGGCTTAAACTTCAGAGGCATCAGACCGAGAGATTCGGTTCAGGGAGCCTCTGAGCGTCACCCTTAAGCTAAGACAAATGTCTGCGTTGTGCAGCACTCGCGTCCCGGGAACACAGGCCTCCGTGGAAATGCGAGGGGTGGACTGTGGCCGCGCAGCAGGGAAAGTGGAGCGCGTCTCCGTGCAGCCGGTGAGCCGTGGAGCCGCAGCTCCGAGCTCCTGCGCATTAAGGAAGGTGGCGTGGCGTCCACAGACCCGAGCACCAGGGCCCTGTCCCCGCATGCGCTCTCTGCGCTCGCGGAGATGTTGCTGCCTGAGGGTCTCAGAGACCAGGCCAGCAAGGCCGCCAGGCAGCGCGTGCCCTGCTCCATCCAGAGGGTCCGCTCTGCGTGCTCGCCAAGGGCGCGTGCTCCTAACGCTGTCGGTGCGTGAGCGGTTCCCCTGCAGCCTGAGTCCAGAGCAGACACTGGCGATCCTTCCGGTGACACGGAAACCGCGAACAGCTTCTGCACATGTGTACTGAACCCTTTTTCACTTCAGATCCCTGTGGAAAGACAATGTACTTCGGAACTCAGTTCCTTCAAGTTCTAATTCTCAAGAGAATTTCGTGCGTGAGGATTTTCTGGTGGGCGGGAGCTGGCGCGCGTGTGTGTGGTCACTTGCTGGAGCACGCGCGGCCCGCTGCGAGCTGGCCTGACCTCCTGCAGGGCTGCCGAGGCTGCCTGGGTCGCTGTGGCCAGGAAAGGCTCAGGCTGAGGAGTAGAAGAGGGATGAATTTTCCGCACTAGGTACATGACGGCCTTGTGGCTAGCCAAAGTACTGTTTTATTATAACCTTTTTCCGCCCTGCATGTTTTCCAAAAACATTTAAAAATGCTGCTGTTTCACTGTGGGTTGCTTCCCAAACTGATGCAGAAATTAAATGTTATTAAGAGGACAGGGGCTGGGAATTTAGCTCAGTGGTTCCGGTGCCTGCCTTGCAAGCACAGGGTCCTGAGTTCAATCCCCAGTAACCACATACAACAATGCTGGGCATGGTGACTCACACCACCAGCAATTAGTACTACAGCCCACAGTGCCGCGTGTGGTGGCTCACACCTGTCATCCCAGCACTCAGGAGGCAGAGGCAGGAAGATTGCTGAGTTTGAGGCTTGCCTGGGCTCCATAGTGAGCTGAGGGCCAGCCTGAACTATAAAGCGAGACCCTGTCTCAAAAAAAAAAAAAGGCAGAAAATAAATCTGTCTGTGGTGTTTAGCAACGGAGCCTTGATTATATTAAATAAGGTCGTTAGGGTTGAGCCCCATGACTGGGTCTGGGTAGTTTCCTGACAGGCAAAGCAGAGGGCACGCCTGTCCGTGCCATCCTGTGAGGCCCCTGGCCTCCAGCAGCGCCACCCCGTGCTCGCTGGACGTTCCTCCCTCAGAGCCCTGGCACGAAGCGCGTCCCGCGCAGGCACAGGGCGTCCAGCTGCCCGCACCGCAGTAGTCACCGCGGGTGGCGGTCGAGGGGGCACTGTGCTCCAGGTCTGTCCTGGCCCAGTGGGCTGAACCGTGTTCCTGGTCATCAGCTGAATCGTCAGGACAATGCAGAAGAGGAAAAAGAACTGGGGCTTTCTAGCAGACACTTTTATTTCTCACGACTGCTTTCAAGCAGAGTGAGAGCTGCAGAGCAAGCCCTCCCCATGAGCCTGCTCTTTCGGGTGGGGCGCAGGCCCTGGAGGGGGAGTGAGCGCCGCCCTTCCGCGCCGCCTGCCGTGCCAGGGAGCGGCCGCTCTGCGGTGCAGGCCCGTCCGCCAGCCGGCCTGAGGCCGGGCCGCCGCCGCCGCCGCGAACAGGCTGGTTCCTGCGCGGAGAGAGACAACGAGCACCGGGGTCTCCGCTGACACCTTCCGGGGGCCCCGTGCTCTTCCGCTGGGTTCAGAACTTGGTTGCGGGAACCGTGTATTTCCCTAACCCGCAGACGCGCCCCAGCTGCGACTTCGCACCCTAAAGGCAGCTCGCTCAGAACGAGCAGGAGGAGCCTGTGAGCGGGAGCTGCGCCCTTCGTCGGCCTCAGCGTGTACCTGGGACGCAGTGTGAAGGAGAGCGACATCTTAGAAACGAGCCTTTGGAGGTTTAAATTTGCCTGTATCACGAAGAAAAGACTAAACCAATTGTTTGCCTTACACAATTACCTTAAATAGTAGTCAGATCGCTTTAAGACCTTAGACTGCTTCCCACGGAGGAAGAACGTGCTGATACTAAGAGAAGGATTGAAAGGCTCCGAGTTGCTCTGCAGAGTCTCCTGATGCTGACTCCACTGGCTCCAGACCAGGGTGCTCGCGGGCCAGGGCCAGCCAGGCCGAGGCGTCCACGCTGGAGCCTGCTAAGGACCGGCCTCAGGGCCCCCCGCACACAGGTGCCGCGTCCTCGGCCGCCCCAGGGCCCCAGGGCTAGTCACTTCTACTCCTTAAACATCGGCGCTAAACCTTGTTTTCACGCCGCTGTATCTCTTAACAATAAAGAGAAAGACTTGTGGGATAGAAGTGATTGAAAATACTAAAAGAGTGAAAAGTAGGGTTAGAACTAATTATAAACATTGAAAACTGTACACAAAATATTTCAGTATGTCTCACTCTTCGTGAGTGGGGGGTTTGCACTGAGATGCAAGACTATGTCATTCTCTAAGCCTAGAAGTCAAAAGCCTCCTCCGTTTGTCTCTCCAAAAATATAATATATTTCATGTTTATTTTTTAAAGTGTAAAAATGCAGTTTAAATGTGCATCAAAGTCAGAAACCAAATCCAACACATAAATTTCACCCTGTGGAATGAGCCAAGATTTCAGTTTTTGGTGTGATAAGCTGCAGCTGAATTTTTTAGTTTGCTTTTAATAATTGATCTCTAGACTTAAAAGAGGAAATGTTCCTAAATGCACGTGGGGGGTGTTCTCTTCAGATACACATTTCTCTGACGGAAATTGATTGATTCTCCCTAAGTCTGCAACCACAAGGTTCATAGATGTATGTTCTATTAACAATGAACTGTGCACAGAAAGGTTCGCTTTCATATACTGCCTGTGCAATGAGGAAAAGTTAGTAAAAAGAGAGGAGAAAGAAAATATGTTATCTTATTTCTCAACTGAAAAATCTAGGAATAATTTATTACCTGCTTGAATATCTTATTCATCTGTGATGACCGAGCTAGCTTTCAAGTATTCATGTATTTCACATAAACTGAATAACCTATAACAAGTGATTGCCTGGTGTTTAAATATTCATCTCCAAAGAAGATTCCAGAGAAATGACAAAAGCAGTAAAAAGGATTCATCAGAGATTCTTTACAAGCAACAAAATTTTTGACATTGCTTAATAAAAGAAAATTTAGAATCAGAGAATTAAATGTCAAATTGGCAACATTCCTTCTACTGATTCACTCAGCTCTGCCCATTAGCATGAAAAATGAGTCTTTATAATATTTTTGCTCATGCTGGAAGTATGTAATGAGTGAAAATAAGAAAGCATATAAAAGATGTCAGTATTTCAAAGCTAAGCCATAAACAAAAATAATAAAAAGATTACAACCATCTAGACTTACATGCTAATTAGGGTGATTTGTCACCCTTTAGTAAATGAAGTTAAGTTAAAATATGTTGAATCCTTGACTGGAGTAGAAAATTCCGGAGGAAATCTTAGTGGACCACAAAACCTAGAGACCCACATTAGATCTGCCTGAAAATACTTGGGTAAAAAGCTCAGTTTTACATTTACCAGTGTCGCTAATAAGTTAGTTTTGCACAGCAGATTTGCCACGAAAATCTATGGTGAAGTGATACATTCCTTGAATTTTGTGTGTAGGAAGTTAACAAGGGATCAGTTCCCCAAGCCCTCACTTCGCAGGCCGGAGTGGGGCCCGTGTTTCAGGCTTCTCCGGGTCCACGCTGTGCAAGCCCCAAGGTCAGGAAATCAACCCTGAGCGTCAGTTTTCCTGAACTGAAACTGTTCTTTGGGTCCAGAACGGGTGATCTGGAGATGCCATAGGAGCCTGAATGATGTCAACATCCCAAATTTTACCAAAGGTGCGGAAAGGCCCAAGCACTGACTTCCTGGCGTGCCGTCCCAGACACTTTACTCCGGAGGCGTCGCTCCTGTGAGACCGACCCCAGGCGGCGGCAGAGGCTCCCCCACTGGGGCCGCAGAAGCCCGGCTGCGTCAGAGCCGCGCTGGGGAGGAGGCCGACCGCCCGGGGGGCCAGAGCTCGGCAGGGCTCCCGCCTTCCCAGACCGCATTCCGGCCGAGCCTTCATCCTGCCCCGTCCGTCCACGGCTTCCCCAGCCCCAGGCTTCTGTGCGGCTTATTAGAACAGCATTTCAACACGAGTTGGCTTTTATTTACAGAATGTGATGTGTGGGGGGACCGTCTTGCATACTTGGACCATATCACTGTCCGTGAAAATATATGTGTTTTCCACATTCATAAAACTCTAATATTGAAAATAACAAACCCTTCCTTACCACTCCTAAATATCCACAAGGATTCTGGATCACGTGCCGTGAATGCCTGCTGTTTGCACTGAGGTTTATCAATTCTCTTGGATGGTTTTTTAGGTTTGTTTCTAGAGATTTTAAGCTTCCAGGACTGGTGTGACTGAGTTCTTAACTCTGTGCAGTCTTTGGTGGGCAGGTGGGGCGGGGCCCACGGGTCCTGCCTTCACTGTGCGCTCGCTGCCCTCATCTCGGGGTCCGAGGGGCTTCGTGCTTCCTCTTCGCCCGCTTCTCACCCTCCCTGCCCTGTGCTCCAAGTTCGCTATCCCGGGCCGAGACCGCTCGATGAATACGTGCAACTATCTACCTAAAACTGGTTTGCTGACCTGAGTTCGTTTCCCCCACAAATATACTGGCTTTAAATTTGACATGCATCCACGTATTCTTCTTCTTGACCAATAACGTGTACAGGTAACAGCCAGGCTCAAAACTTCATGGTTTTGTTAGAAACAACCTCAACGATTTTATCTGCTTAATACTTTTCAAATAACATGGCTATTTTCTTTATAAATATAGCAGAAAATGATCATAGAATTGTCTGGGTAACTCTTAGCTCTTCATCCTATTTAATCAACTAACTTTAAAAACAAATTATCAGCTTACCTTTATTTTGGTGGTTCATTTGCTCTGGTCTGACTTTTGGAATTTATGACACAATTTCGGGTCCTGTCATTCTGTAACTATTCATTTCAGGCTTGGCCACCTTTTTCAACCTCAGGTACATTTGTCCATGGCTGTAACCTGTAGCTTTATTTCATTTTTAAAAATCTTTATGGGTGCATTGTATATACACATGATTACACTCAGTATTGGGAATTTGTACCAGTACATGACATGATTTAATTCTCATTTTAATTCTTTTATTTTTTTTTGTTTTTTGAGACAGGGTCTCACTTTGTAGTCCAGGCTGGCCCTGAGCTCACTATGTAGCCCAGGCAAACCTGGAACTCAGCAATCCTCCTGCCTCTGCCTCCCGAGTGCTGGGATGACAGGCGTGAGTCACTACCCCCGGCATTGTATGTGGTTACCGGGATCGAACTCAGGACCTTGCACTTGCGAGGCGGGCGCCGGGACCACTGAGCTAACCCTCCGGCCCCTAACGCATCATGGTTGGTCCTGAACTGAATCGCCCCACGTCTCATCAGATACGTTCTGACTTGGAATGTTTGAGCTGACAGTGGAATGAGTTTCTAAGACTCTGGTGACTTCTCTTACGTGTACTCTATTTCTTTGCTTTTTGCTTTGTTTTGCTAATTTTTGTTTTCTAATTTTTCTCTCAAAATTTTACTTTTGCTATTTGCAAAAGCTATCGAGGCTCAAACTGAGAATACCATCGAGCGGATGGCGTCGGAGAAGTGCCTTGCTCGCATTTCTGTAGGCGGCCCAGTCGGCGGGGCCTGGCTGCCCACGGTGCTGGCTGCCCCGGGCCTCGGCGCTGGGCCTGCCTGGGACTGTCCTTACCTGGCAGTGCTCTGTGTGCGAGCAAGGCCACCTATGGCCCCCGCCCCTCCAATCTCATGTGGGCCTGGGCATCTTTGGGGACGCACCGAAGTCCCCAACAACTTTAACTTTACCCATATTGTTAACTTCAAATGTTCCTTCTTTCTATGTTCTTCATTTTCCCATTAGGATCTATTGCTTTCCTAGATGGGATTCTGTCTTGTGTTTTACAAATAGATTAATGACAGTAGCTTTTGAGACTCCTTTCCCTGCCTTAACATAATATCTAAAATGCACTCTTCTCTGCTAGTTTCTTTTGTTTTTCTTCTTACTCCTCGTTTGTTTCTCAACATATTCAAGAATCACTCTCTAAAGTGGCTGGGGATTTCAGTGTGCGAGTGTGACTTATTAACCTGGTTTGTTTGAAGAAGGATGATACAGAGATATTGTATTTAGAAAACTAAGTAAATAATACTGTTAGCCTTGTCTCTGCGGCAATGTCTTCTCGGAGAGAAGAAACCCAGCGATGCCGGATGGGTGACAATCAGCCTGCTGTGCGGAGTGCTCGGAGTTCTCAGAGTTGAGCAACACTCTTATTTTCTAACTATTTAGCCACTATGTGCCAATGCTTTACTTAATTTAAAGAGTAACAGACAGATTAAGTATACTTTATTTATTAAGTATATTTATTTATAAGTAATAAATCAGATCTAAGAAATTAAATTTTCTGAGGTCAGAAAATTAAGAAGTTAAAAGGGAAAATATTGTTCTATTTCCAGTGTTTGGTTATTTTATCTGGGAACAATTAATCTCACTTGTCCTGGTCACGGTTCCAGACTTAGTCACATTTTTGTTTACTCCTTGATTTATTTACTAAGATATTATCTTCTCCAAAAGAAACTTGGAGGCCCAGTATTCAGATCATTTTTCATTTCATTACAGGTGAACATACATCAGATCATGAAATATGACATGTTTTTCTGTCTATATCTAATATTAAGCTTCCCAGACCGCAGGGAAGGTTGTAGAGACCCACGTTTTGTGTGGGTGACAGTACAGTAGTGAAGAGAGAGCCTAACGTCATGATGCCTTGGGTTGCAGCAGGGGGATTTTCTGGTTTTATAGTGAGTTTTTCTGAAAGTTCTTACCTAGAAAATGTGCAGAAAATTTACTGTAGGAGTGTGCAGAAAATTTCTTTGTAGCCTCATGGGAAAAAATAAAAATTAAAGGGAAATGTCTCATAAATAATATACAATTGGCATTTATGTACATAAACACAACATTTTAAACTTAGGCCATTGCAGGCTAGAAAGACTCGTATGCACCTCAAATATGTGATTAAATAAAATTAAAGAGGTGCTTGTTTCTACATTTTATCCCAAGCCTGACTGCGAGTGAGGAGCTTTATGACACGCTGAAGCCGGTACTGTGACACCGGGAGCCCGGATGTGTAACCGACTCTCTCCTAGAATTAAACTTTCAATGAACCACAACCAAAGTAAATGGGTACGGTGCTAAAATACTTGATTTTGAAATATTTTAGATTTTCTAAAAATTATATCTCTTCTTCTTTGATGCTGTGATTTTATGACACATGCTGCCATGGTGGCCTCTGAAGCTTTCCTTCACGCATAGTGTGAATCTTCACACGTGTGGGTCGTGTGGAATCACTCTGGGTCCGTGACTAAGTCAGTGGGTCCCAGCCAAGCCCTGATCATGTGATGACGGTCACTCTTCCGTCCTCCAGAGCTCCGAGCAACCTTTGAATTACTTGATATTCCTCTTGATGTTGTTAGTCAAACCAAAATAACTGGTAGCATTAGAAATTATTCTCATAGATCCTACTTATTTCATTTTCTGACAAGTTATTTTTAGATTATAAAGCTTCTCAACTCATTAACAAATTAGTCTTAATTTTGTCTTGCCAAATTTTTATCTATTATTTTCTACATAGGTCGTCCACTGGGTCTATACACTAAGCCACAGACTGAGAAAGAATATGAAATTGTAAAACAGTATATCCTCTATGATGTTGTAACAACAGGGATTCATAGCAAGATAAGTATTTTGTATTGCAAGTGGTTTTTTTTTTTTTGCCATGTGGATCTTCATCTCAAGTTGGGCTTATATCGGAAGTTTTATAGTGAAAAAGTAACCCATGAAAGCAAACATACATAGTAACCATAAATACATTTATGAGAACCTTGTATAGTTTAGAAATTAGTGGAGTAGCTACTTACAATAGATGTTCAGAGCAAACATGAAAGCCCCGAAGTTGGTGAGAGACAGAGCAAGAACTGCCTCGAGGGATGACACGGTCACCCAGGCTTTGCCCAGCATGACCCCTCCTGGCTGTGCCGCCGTGAGAAGGGCCCGCGTCGCTTCTGCGTTTCTCTCGCTTTCATCGCCAGCACTTGCTGTAACTGGTACTTTATCTTCGCTTCTGGGCGCCGTCATGCAAAATCCTTCCCCCAGAGAAGGCGACGCCGGCGTGTGTCCCGGCCCGAAAGGGCGCGGCCTGCGCGGCCCGAGCCGCTGCTCCTGTCTGACGTCCGTGCGCTCCGCGGCCCGGGCCTGAGAACCGCAGGGTCCCTGCAGCCCTGCGCGCCTTTGCCTCGGGCCCCCGGAGCAGCCAGCGCCGGCCGCGGTCCTGCAGCTCTGGCCTGGCCTCTGTCCCAAGGGCCCCGCGAACCCCGCAGCCCTGCGCGGACCAGGGCTCGGCCTCCTCGCGGCCTCCTCCAGACGCGGCGTGTCTCGGCCGCCTCTCCGCCCCGGCCTCGGCTCCTCGGGGCAGGACCTTCCAGCGTTTCACTTGTATTTTAAAAGCGCATCGCTTCCTCTCCTGCTTGTGTTCGTCTCTCACACGCGACACCCAAGTCCAGCGGAAGTCCGGCCTCTCTGTCAGCCCCTGTGAGTGGTTCCTTATCTACCCATTTATGCGTTAGCTTGTTCGTGAAAGTTGACGGACTTGACACTTCCAAAAATTAGCATTTTAGACGGAAGTAACGTTACTGTCCTCTGTTGAGAAATAACCAAGACACGCCTTTCAGTTTTGGTTTCCTGCCTGGGCTGCTGCTGACCGCGAGCAGGAACCGTGCCGGCGCCTCTGGGGCCGGAGGGGCGCAGCCCGCAGGGAGGGCAGCAGCGCGCGCCGGGGCCTGCACACCCACGCGAGCCGCGGCGTCCCAGCGCGCCGAGCGGATGCACAGGAGAGCGGTGTGTTGCTGATTACAGCATCACTGTTTTCAGCACCGCGTCAAACATGTGCGCATTTTCATGAAACAGTCCTCTAATCTGGAGACTTTGCTTCCTATCTTTGAAATTGTTATAATAAATGGAGAGGTGGCTCAGACATACTTATACACTTCTCTACCTGTATTTTATTTATTTATGAGCGCTGTCATCTGTTTGGCCCAAAATCATGTAAGTGAACTGATGTTTTTGGTTTGTTGGTTTGTTCAAGAAATAGGAAAGAAATGGTAATAACACAAGTTGTCGTAGTTTCCTCCTTTTGCAGCAGGATTATAACTTGGTTTTAAATGTAATTTTACTTTAGAGATGGCCTGAGATGGAGAAATATGTTAGCGATACATCTGCCCATGTAGCTAAAGCACCTGCTTTTCTGAAGAGCTGTGTGAAATATCTCAAAAGCAGATGTGTTAAGATCATGCTTCTTAATAAAAACTGTGACTCTCACAACTGCAGTGCTCTGCTCATCAGCAAATGGCTATTTTTCCCATCTGGGCTTGGATTCGAATCATGCCTTTCATGTAGCCCCAGTTTCTCTTAGAGAGTGTTTGCGTCTCCCAAGTGCTGGTTTATAGAAGGCGTGGAGCAGAAGACAGATGACAAATGAGCTGCTCTTTCTGATGAAAATCCTCAATTTATTCCGACTTTTTGCATTTAAGGGTACATTACCACGGCTGTCCCTGGCAAATAAAGACTCTACAGGCAGCAGGAGCCGGGAATTTAACCCTCGGGGTTTGTCACTGGGTGTTGGGAGCACTGAGGACCACGGTGCAGAGAGGGCAGCAGAAGACGGCACCCGCGGACCGAGGGCAAGAGCTGTGCGGCGGGAGGCGAGGACCCAGAGGGGTCTGGAGGGCACAGGGAGAGCGCCCTGCGCGGCAGCCCGCCCCGGGGCGCGGGAGGGGCCCCGCTGGAGGCAGAGAGCGGGAAGACTCGCGCCTGCTTCCGTGCGCGCCTCACGGCGGACCCCGATGGCTCAGATCTCCAGGGAGCCCCCAGCCCAGGCCTCGGGGAGTCAGCCGGGGTGACTCTGACCAGCTCCAAAGACAGAGGCTCCCGAGACAAAGGCAAATTTCCTAACATGATGTTTACAGAGCGCAATGAAATTATAAGCTACCCTAGGAGGGTTGAAGTAAAGTGAAGATTTAATAACTCTTACGAATGGATTAGCAAAGCCCGAAACCCAGAGCACATATTGAAAGCTTAAATATCATGTTGGCATTTAAGCAATACATAAAAACATCTCAAAGACTTAAAGTCATATTGGATAATATAACTATTAATGTCTTTTGTTTAAGAAAACACATATATCCATAAACATAAGAGTGTTTAAATCAAACTGTCTTTGAAAGAAATTACATTTTAATTGAAGTACGATGTATTTCAGGTTCAACAGCTCTTGTCGGCCATAAAGGCATTTACAACATGTTCTCTTACTGCATTTCCAGAATCGCTATTTCATTTTTCTGTATATTAATTTTGCCTCGGATGAACTGGCAGACTCTCCGGCGGCAGGCTGTGTCCCGCGGCCCGTTGCTGAGCCCGAGTTGACCCCTCGGCGGCCGCTCTGAAGCGTCTTCCCTTCCGCGGGCTCCTCCCCTTCTTCTGCTTTCCAGGCGCTCGCTGCGTCTCACCCAGCGCTATTCACGGAGCGTCTTCCGTACAGTCGCCCTTGCGCCGTGCGCTGTGGGAGCCAGAAGTCGCCGGGATCGGCCTGCACGCGCGCCGGCCTGCCGTGTCCGCGGTCTCTCCTGTGGGTCCTGAAGGGTCTGGTTTAGGGCTCTCGACTGACAGCAGCTGTTCGGTGAGGACGCGGGCTCCGTGTCCGGGCCGGGCCCTCCGGTCCCCTGTCTTTGCCCCTCCCCGGTCACGGCTGGGGGGCCAGGGCCCCACACGCCAGCGTCCTTCCCTGGCGCCCCGCAGGCCGGAGGGCATCTTCACGAGTTCCAGGCCCGGCTCCTCCGCTCCGCAGTTCGGTCCCCGGCGCGTCCCAGCCTCCCAGGCCGCGGACCCAGCGGGCGAGGAGTCAGCTGTCCCGGGACCGGCGTCTGCTCCACGCTGTGCGCCGCGCACCCCCGACGGCAGCACTCGGAGCGAGTCTGTCTTCCCCGCTCGCGGGCTCCCGTCTGTGCTCTGAGGACCTGCGGTGTGTGCGGGAGGCGCGGCCCCCAGCTGGGCACCAGGGGAGCCAGGCGCAGCCGGCCAGCGACCCCGGACGGGCACCTCCCGGCCCAAGGCACGTGGCCGCCTGGGGTGGGGCCGCAGGGCCCAGGCTGGCTCACTCGGGGGCCTCGCCCACCAGTCCCAGGACCCGGGACGGCGGTGGGCAGCAGGGAGGGTGGAAGGGTCCTGGCCCCCGGGGCCCTGTGCAGGCGCCTGGGAAGGGCGGGCGAGAGCGTGGGCCGCGGTGACCGGCGGGCACACGAGAGGACAGGCCGTGCCCGCAGGCTGGCGGCTGCCCCCCCCCCCCCGGGAGCTCCTAGCGCGCACGGTGACCCCGGACGGGGCGTGGGGAGGCGGGGTGGAGCCGTGCGGCCGAGGTGCGGAGCGGCCGAGGTGCGGAGCGGGGCGCGGCGGCTCCCAAGGCCTCTCGGATTCGCGACCACGTCGCGGTGAGGCTCGTCTTCTCCTGGAGTTAGAGCAACGCGGCTTCCGCTTGGAGCGGGCGGATTTCATCATCATCGGTGTTTTACAGGAAGTAAAATGGGACGACGGGGGAGCCCGGGACTCGAGCCCGCGTGCGACTGGACTGCGGGACCGACCCCAGGTTTCGCTGTGGAAGCGGCGCGCGGACTCGGGGCCGGGGAGACGCCGGCCGGCCCGCGAGGGTCTGGAGCTGTCGCCGGAGGCCGCTCGCGCCCTTCGGGTCCCCCGGACATGTCGTTAGGACATGAGGGGAGGGAACAGCTGCCTCCCGGGCATTTCTTAGTCCCGTCTGGCGGGAGCTCTGTTTTGTGGGAGACTACGTGTGTGTGTGTGTGTTTTAAATTCATTTTGCAAAGGAAAATCCAATAATTATGAATGTTATCAACATGATTTAGAAGATCTATATTATTTTTTTGGTCTGAAACAGCAAATTAATTTTAATAAATTTTCCAAAAGCTAAACTCCAAAACCAATACATGTAATAATGTGTGCAAGCACTTCTAGTTTGCAGGCACTTGTTTACTTAAGCTGGGAGAGGGAAGAAAAGCTGCTCGGACTCTGAGGGCGCGCGCAGAGCCACGGGCCAGGCGCTGGCGGGACCGGCGACGCCCAGCAGGCCTTTCGGGGCGCGGAGCCCAGGAGCCGGCCGAGCCCCGCCCGCCTTCCCTGCCTTCGACCCGCCTCCAGGCCCGGGGTCTCCGGTCTGGGCCGATGCGGCGCGCCCAGCTCCCGCCCGCGCGCGTCCTGTCCGCAGCGGGAAGTCAGCGAGGAGGCTCGCGGGGCTGCGTTCGGCTGCACGCTGTTGGTTTGTTGGTTTTCAAGCTTGCTTTGCATTTTATGATGAAGTCACGACTACCAATTCCGAAGTGTAACCTTCAAGCGTACTAAACACTTCAAGGACATTAGAAGCAGCTCCGTCTTAAACCACATGGAGACCGACGGAGTAAGCAGATAGTCTCTCAGTCCGGTTCGGCAGGAGAAGGATTTGGCTCTATTTATACTGTGGGCAATTTATACTCTGCTCAGTTGCTAATTAGCTTCAGTTTATTTTGGGTTGAATATTTCAGTAAGTCACTAGCTTTCGAATGCTTTGTGCGTTGCTGTGTTATTTCCTAGATTAATCCCGAAGCAGTGGGAGCTGCGGTGCACTGGGGAGCACGGGGGAGGTTAGGGTCCACCCGGGACGCCGTTCCCAGCGGTCAGAGGAAAACGAGGGTCACGGGTTCAAACAGCCAGGGCCACAGGCGAGAAGGTTGACATTAGAGAATTGTAGACGTGTGCGTGCGTCCTGTGGACCCCACAGGGGAAGGGTGTGGACGGTCCTGTTGAGTTTCCACGCTGTGTCGGAAATAATCTCAACCAAGTCTGAGCCTAAATCCACTCCCTGACTTGGACATTCCCTAAATCTGTGATTTTAGAATAAAACTATTTTTTCCACCTCAGAAGCAATCGTGCTTATCTTTTTCTTTAATCTGTTAATGTGGTAAACTTCCTCTTTAGATATCTTGATAAGCCATTATGAAACTCCACAAGTTAACTCTAGTGCTTTTGCTTTATTTGGAATAAGATTATGGATTCAACCTGCAGGGTTATCGAAATGATTTGCATTTATATTGGTAAAGTGAGATGGGCCTTATATTAATAAGGTGAAGATGCACATGTGTCATATTCTTTTCCATACAATACGCCTGTTTCAGTAGAGAAGATGTAGGTTACATAAATGAACCTGGTAGATATTCCTTCTTTTCTTCACTGCAAAAGTTTAAGACAAAGTTTAAGAATTATTTACTCTTTGTTTGAAGTTTTAGTGAAATTGGGTTGTGTTTGTATACAGAATGTTGTTTATATACCACTGCTTCTAATTTAAAGTTTTACATTTTGAGTTAATTTGGTCACTCATATTTATCTAAAAATATGCCCACTTTACTTATATTTTCAAATTTAGCTTCTTGGAATATTTTAATATTTTTCCTATGACTTAGATCAGATCCCAAATGTCCATGTAGATCAATACCTACATTAGGTGGTTTCTGGTTTTTGTTTGTTATGTTTTACTTTCTCTTTGGTTAATCTAGTGATTTCTTTTCCTATTATAATTTCCAAAGGGCCACATTTTTGTTTTTTCTGTTTGTGGGAAGGTATTTCTCTTTCCTAGTTCACTGAATGTACGTGTGTATTTTACTGCACCTTTTTTTGAATGTTAGTTACTTAATTTTCATTTCTTTTTATATATAGAAACTACAAATTATTCATAGATCATCTGTTACCTATGAATTTTGAGGTGTAATCACTTCCCTGTGACCTAGTTTTTCACCACAACTTATATTTGATTTGTGAATATGTTTTCAGTTTTGAAGTGTGGTATGATTGTGTTTTGACAGCACGAGTTTTCATCATAGTGTCTAATTTTTTTGCATTGAAATCAGAGAATATAACACTGAGATTGTGGAATTTCTTGATCGGTCCTTTCTTGACTACAGGTACTTATGTGTTCAAAAATTCCATGTTTGTTCTATTTTTCATTAGTCCATGTTCATGGTACATTCATCACACAGGGCTGGTACAGGAAGGTAATGAATCTCGATCTTTTTCATTTCCATTTCCTTCCTCTTTTATCTGCAAAAGGACTATTGAAATAAAGGAAAATTTTTTGCTGAACTAATGCTGTCTCTATATCTAGTGTATCAAACTGTTTAACTATATTGTTATTTATTTCCTGTCTGGTCTACATATCATTTCTTAGGATAATGTAAGCCTTTGTGGTTAGGGAAATATTGACCATTGATAATTATGTGCATTTTTACTAACGTAATATCTGCTTCTATCTTAAATCTTCATACCATCTTATTGATACAGAAACTATTTTGGTCAGTGTTTGAGTGCTGTGTTGTTTTTCTTATTTCTTCAGTTTTAGTATTTCTCATCCTCTTGTAGAAAATGATCCAGCATATCACTTGTAAGTGAAATTTTACGGGCAATATGAAACTCTCAATCTTTAGCTTAACTAATTAGCTTGTACAGAACTACTGATGCATTCGTATTAATTTCTGTTACCTTTCTCCCATTTGATTTTTGCTCTACTTTTCACCATTTCTCACTTCCCTCTTCTCTGAATTAAGCAACTTCCCCCCGCCCCTCCCCCCGGGCGTTCTCAGTGTTTCTGTTTTGTGTCACGGACCAGAGTATAGGAGGTAGGAGAGGCTTTTCTCTGCAGGCTGGAAACTGCGAATGGCCTGTGGTAAGGGCCGCCCTGGCTGGGTCGCAGGACAGGGAAGAGCAGCCCCACGCAGAAGCGTCAGGCCCCAGGTGGCCCGGCTGGCCACCACGCCCCGCCGCGGGCACCTGCCGACCCTGGGACAGCTGTGGCGGTGTCCTCTGAGGCAGGTGCTGCAGCATCTTCAGAGACTCTGCTTCTACATGGGCGACCAGGATTCCAGGCACCAAGCTTTGAGGGCCACACGCAGGCAATGTCAGCACCGCAGCATGGAACTTCCGGTTGGAATCTTTACTGGGCACCTAAACAAAACTTTCATCTTCTGTCATGAGTGATGGATTTGTGCAAAGGTGTAAAGGTTGTCAGTGTTTCTGTTTTCACGTGTGAGACAGAAACTTTCCGCATATTTCACTTTCTTTCATTGCCTAACTTACTACATTACAGTTTTCTGCCCTGAAATCTTCCAAATCCCTTGAATGAGGAGTGAATAACGTACTAAGGCCTTCATCCACCAAGGTGGGGGGTTTCAGAGTGATTTCAGCAGGGACTGTGACAGCTCCCTGCCCTACTCAGTGTCTGTAGGAAGTCTTGTCTTTTCACCTCAGTCTTACCCAGATATTATTATTTTCATTCTTAACCCCATTGTACAAAGGGCGGACAATACGATTCTAGAAGAGTGCTTTCATTTGTTTTTAAATTCAGGCAGTTACGCGCCAGATCTGCCTTGTTGAACTGCCTTGTTCACTGCTGCTCTATGAATTGAATTCTCTCGTCTGAGTGTCACTTTCTATTAATGAATTAAAATTCAAAGCTAGAAATTTTTACTTGAAGGTGTACGGCACCCAGCCAAACTTTTCTCACAGATGTAGATTCTTTTTGAAATACTTGGGATAAAGTGGCTCTGTGCAGCTTGATGGCCACGATGGAGCAGAGCTCTGCCTCCATAGCCCTGAGTCTCCTGCTGGAAAGACAGGCCTTTTTAGAACCACATTGCCCACGCGCATGATCAGTTACGGAAATCATTTCTCTTTCCAGGCAGCGTAGGAATATAAGCCTCAGGCTGCACTAATACCCTGTGATCAGTTTGAATAAATTGTGTCCATTAGCTGAAACGTGAAAGTTCATCAATATTGCTGGGTCCCATTCTTGCTTTAATCTTGCAGATAAAACTTAGGCAGTTTAGAAAGCAGAGTTGTAAGAATTTGATATTAGGTCCTTGGTTCCGGAGCTTTGGCTATTTAGCATCGTACTGTCGGCTGTTTCTTCTTCTCCCTGCAGTCCTGCGATGGGGTGATTCTGATCTCAAACCTCGGTCTTCCACAGGCTGCTGAGGGGGGAGGAAGCAGTCCCAGCTGATGTGGAGGCATGAGTGTTGTGCTGCTGTCATCAAACCCAGGCCCTCTGCACAGAGCGACCCCCCGACCCTTTCTATTTCTTTATTGGCGCGGCCTGGCCGTGATTTTGCGAGGCTTCTGCTTCGGCCTGCAGGGCGCTGGGATGACACTGTGCTCTCGCACCCACCCCAAAACCCCTGCTCCTGTCTCCCAGGGTCGGGGCCCACCCTGCGGTCTCTTTCTGACCACATACTTGCTGAATCTGAGGCTGCCGTGGGTGGCAGAGCAGGTTAGGAGCCAGAGGACTTCTTAGGATGACTTTCAAATAAGGAAACAGCGTGACACTTCTCTCTTTTGCCTAACCCGAGCCTACGTTCCCGCCTCCATCCTGTGTCGAGACCCACAGTTCATAACGGATCATGGCAAGGCTCACTTCCTTCAGAGATGTCTTCGTGCACCAACCACAGACACGATCCTGCCATAGATTTTCAACTTTGCCACCAGCAGCTGTGCATCATAGCTGTATAGAAAGCATTTCTTATAGATTTGTCACTATTAATGCCATGCATGAGCCGAAGACAGGCTTCTACAGTGAACGGTAGCTGCTCTCTTCAAGTCTGAATTCACTGAGTTATTGGCAAGCAACTGGCTGAACACAAAACTGAGTGTGTTTTTCAAAAGCAACAAGGTAATAGGAAGATTCAAATCTATATCCTGAAAACAGCAAATCTGCAAACACGCCTACTGTAACTGCACTCCCTTTATATGATCAAACAGGAGAATTAAATTTAAATATTTCTGACTTCATTTTCTGTTCTCTCCAACAACTGAAGCCCTTGCTTTGTATGTTTGCACAAAAGTACTGTATGGTTTTTTCCTAGATCAAAGACTTGTTTGTTTGTTTAACAGAGAGTGAATAATCCACTCGTGGCACAGCACCGTTGTGGGCCTTGTGTATCTAGTGAGGACCTACAATAAGCAGGAAGAACAAGCCTGAGAGGGGTATCTGTGGATGAATCGTGGAGGGAACCGAGGCCGTGGGGTGCCCATGTGACCCCTGCAGCTCGAGGAAGGAAGGAGAAGCCAACTGTGCAGGAGGAGCTTCCCAGCCCAGGGCTCACGCACACCTCTCGCTCCTGCGAGAAACGCCATTCGGCCATGTTTATGTCCCTTGCTGGACTGTTCTCTCCCACTGAGGATGATAAGTCTGCTCACCAGTCCCCAGCTATCCTAGGGCTACTGCAGTCAAAGACTGCGAGGCAAGAGGTTAACACCGACACATAATTTGTAGGATTATTTTACAATGTTCACCTGAAAAGTCAAATGCAGATGAATGCAAGAGATCTGTGTATACGCTAGAGACCCGAAGAGCCCAGCCGGAGGCCTGGATGCCATGGCACCGTCCCGCACAGGTCCAGCTGAGGGCCCAGAGCCGACGGCCGTGTCCTCCATGGGTCCAGCCGGAGGCCTGAGCTCAGGGAAAGTCTCGCGTGGTGCAGAGTGAGATTCCGAGCTGCAAAAGCCCCAATCCAGTCGAGGAAGCTGGAAAGCCCGAGCTGGTGGGGGGAGGATTTGTGCCACCAGGCTGAGGGCTCTGCACTGAGCTGGAAGTGCTGCTCAGGGCGAAGGCCAGAGCCCCGCTGAGGAGAGCGGAGGAGAAGGCCAGGGCCCAGCGAGCTCCGGCAGCTGAGCTCTTGTCAAGAAAACCGGCTGCGGCGAGCTTCTCCAGGAAAACCAGCAGCACACAGAAGTCCCCCCCACTTGTCTTTTGTGCCATGGACGACAATCCTCAGAGGGTCTTTCTTCCATGCCCAGAGCTTTGGGACCCAGTTCAGCCGGGTGTCCCCACCTCAACGGACCAGCTGTTAATCTGCCTCAAAGTCCACGATGTTACCCCAAGTCTGGAAAAGTCATTCCGAATCAG
Organism: Thryonomys swinderianus; assembly: GCA_004025085.1. Classification (NCBI taxonomy): domain Eukaryota; kingdom Metazoa; phylum Chordata; class Mammalia; order Rodentia; family Thryonomyidae; genus Thryonomys; species Thryonomys swinderianus. Next base: position 5,094 of record PVIC010017383.1, on the reverse strand, counting down.
TCCTCCAGCTCTAACCCGCTAGAGTAGTGCGCTGCTCTCCAGGCAAATGGGTCTTCCCACCCAAGTGCTAAGGCCAGTTCTGTCATGCGCACAAAGTGCCCTGGTAGGGTTTTGACAGAACACTGGGCACTCAGCACAATGGCATGGGGTCTAGGGGTCCTGCTGCCTGAAATCAGGGTCCCAGCGGCATCCAACATTCCTGTGAACAGACGTCAAGTGCCAGCTCATTCAGACTTGTGCTGTCTTCCATCAGACTCTGGCAGTTTCCCTCACATTGGACCCTATGCAGATTTCATTAAGTCTATTCCTAAATATTTCTCTTGTTTTTTGTGCTGGTACAATTAGGGTTGTGTTGGTGATTTCAAACTGTAATTTTATTTGCTGGTATAAGAAAATAACTGAGTTTTGAATATTAATCTGGTATATTGGGATATTTCTACAACTGCTTACTAATTTCCTGAGATTTTCATTGATGTTTTGCGATTTTCTACATAGATTACTATGTCACCTATGAAAAATGGCATTTTCCTATTTTGCAACATGCACAAATTTTATTTCAATTCTTTATTGTATTCCATTAATTAGAATTTTCAGCAAAATGTTAAGTAGGAGAAATGAGATAGTTTGTATCTCAAGGTAGAAATATGTAATATTTATTAAATATGTAAGTCATCATTAATTACAGAAGTTCTTTATTATTTGAGAAATTTCCTTTCATTCTAATTTGCTGAGATTTTTTGTCATGAATAAGTGCTGGAACTTGTTCAATGATATTCCATATTTATTGACATAATTATGTTTTTTATTATTTGAAGTATGCCTCACAGTGTCTTTATTGGCTAGTGTCTTCAATCAATGGATTAGAAAGTGTTGATTTTGTTTATATTTTCCTTCCTTCTCTTTTGCTTCTGAAGTTCAAGAGCATGGATGGCTAGGGGTGAATCAGCCCCAGGAGCAAATCCCGAGGCCATGGGGCTTCCAGAACTTGCTCCCTGGGCTCTCTTCTTCAAGCAGAGACTCTCACTTTCATGATTTTGAGGTTGCAAAGGGTGGAGTCCTGGGGGTCTTGTGATACCTTCAGAACATGTTTCTATCATCCTCTTCTAAAATACATAATGTTTTATTGTTAATCTTTTCAGCAGCCAGGTTCTTCTCTACCCTATCTTTGCAAGCCACAACTGTCCTAAAGCATGCTCTCTGGCAGAATTTTAACCTTTTAACATTAATCTGCTGGACCTTGATTTTCGACATAGATCTGGCCAAAAGGCACCAACAGTGAACATGCCACTGCCTCAAATCTGCTGCCTTGAAATGTCTTCCACCAGATAAATTATTCCCCTGCAGTTAGTTCATGCAAATTCTCTGGACATGAGCAAAATGCAAATTTTCTGCCAAAGCACAACACACAGGACCTAGAGGCCAACACCCACTGCAGGCTTTGTTCCCAACTGAAACCTCCTGAGCCTGGTCTTTGCAAGATGAGATTCTGTCAGCATTCTGATCTCTGAGTTGTGAGCAGAATTTCCCCAAAACTCGCCTCACAGCATTCCAGGGCTTCTCCTCCAGGTATCTTCTCTAAACCCTTCTAAATTCTTCACACAAGCCCGTTCCAAAGGCTTCTGAGCCACATGGCTAGATAGTTCAGCAATGACCCTACTCCTGGTGCTAAAATCTTCTTGGCTACTTTTCTCTTTGATGAAACAGTGTACCTGACATCCACATGCTTAGGGATCAAGGATTGAGTTTGGCTCTGTTTGTAGAGGTTTCATTCCATAGGCAGCTGGCTTCAAGGAGCGAGTTTTATGGGAAATTCTGCCCACAACTCAGAGATCAGAATGCTGGGAGAGCAGCATTGCTAAGGAGAAACAGTTCATGGCAAAGCAGGCAGAAGGCTGCAAAGCAGCAAATCTGCCTTCTTTCTGTCTCTCTATGAATTCCTCCAGGGAATAAGCTTATTTATTCATGCCACCACAAATAGGCTGGATCTCCCATTATCCAGTATGCTAAAGGCCTAGAAAAAGAGTTTTTAAAGAAGAGAAACATTGAATTATATTTCTTCCTGAATGCTTGAATGAGGAGCATGAACTTTCCATGCTCTTGATGCTCCAGGTTCTCAGGTGTGCAGAGTTTGACCGAAGTCTGTGCTGTGATTCCCAGGATCTCAGACGTTTGAAAGTCACCATACGCCATCCTAGAAGTTCATCCGGCAAATGGCGAATGGTGGGATCATCCACATCATCAGCAAAGAACTGCATAAGCCCACTAGAGTTTATCACAAAGCACATATATGACATGTAGAAATCACATATCTTCTATGTATATCACATACATAATATATGATATATTTTAAAGAGTCTTCTGCAGGTTCTGTTTCTCTAGAAAAGTCTGGTACAGACTGATTAGATTTTAATCTGATTGATCTCTCGCAAGCACTGGCATTTGGTCACACTGAAGTTCTCTGTTTTCTCATTTCCAGTGTTTGATATCTGCTCTAATCTCCATTGTTTATTATTTTCTACATGTTCTGGATTCCATTTATTCTTCATTCTCTGGGTGGAAATTGAGGCTACAGACCCTAGATCTTCCTCTTCAAGTGTATGTATGAATGTCACTCATTTCCCTCTAAGAAATGCTATTGCCACACCACAAATTTTTGATTCATTGATTTTCATTTACCTCAAAATATTTTAGAATTTCTCCTGAGACTTCTTTCTTCATGTGTTATTTTTAAACATGCTTTTTAAACTCATAAGTTTTTGGGTTTTAAAATTCTATTCCTGTTATTTATTGACATTTTAATTCCTTTGTGGGTTGAGTATATACTTTCTATGATTTTTACCCCTTTAAATAGGTGTGCTTCTTTTTCCAAAGTCATTTTTGTGTTCATATGACTTTGTAGTGCACAGTGTTTGTATCCACTGTGTGGAGCTGCACATGCGCATGACACATCTGACTTCCCTTCTCCCCCTTCCTCCTCCTCCGTCCCCCATCCGTCTCTCGGTCTCCTTCCTTTACGGACATGTTTGCAGTGTAGAATGTTTACATGCCACGTGAAGAGTTGGTACACTGATGTGTTTTTCTGTTTTAATTTGGTAACGTATGTTTCATGACCAAAATTGTGAATGTTCTTGGTGATTATTCTTATTGATTGGAAAATTTATATATTTTGCTGTTATTTGATGGCACAGCCTATGCTCAATTAAAGCTAGTCTATTAATTTTGCTGTTCAGTTTAACCACAGTCTTACTCATTTTCTGCCTGTTTATCTGTCAGTTACTGAGAGACGTGTGAAGAAGTCACCAAATACAGCGGTGCACTTGTGGGCTTACTTGTTGCAGGTTTACCTGTGTCGGACCTTTTCTGCTTTGCATTTTTTTAGGGCAGATTTTCGCTGATGGGCCCGAGCTCTCTGACTTTCCAAGCTTCGCCCGGCCTTCAGATGCGCCCGTCACAGCGATCACGCATTTCTAGCTCAGGGCTTCCGATGTCTACCTTTTCCTCCTGATCCTTTCATCTGCTCTCCTTCTGTGTTTTCTGCACTGTGATTCTTACATGTTATATGTTTCTTCCATTAAATCTCCTGCTGTGCCACCCATAACTATTTTAGATCCTCTGTTCTTCTGACTCTTGCCCTGTTTCTGGTCTTTTCCCTTTCAGCTGGACTTCTCTTTTCTGTTAGTCTGCCTTGTTATTTTGTATTAAGAGTTGGGTTCATGTATCTGGTAATAAGAACTCAGATGCTCAGGCTTCAGCCTGACACTCTGTATTAACCCAAGCACTGGGCGGCATTTAACGTCTGTACAGGCATGCCTCCAGAGCTTTAATTTTCTCTAAATTCTTTGTTGATATTTTTTCCTCTTTGTATCTGGGTTTCCCTAACAATTTCTTGAAAACTTCAAGTTTTATAGTCCTTTGAGCTGTAATCCATGGCTATTATATTGGAACTTTTTCCTCTGGGACAAGCCATGGTAAAAGGAAAGCTTTCTGTAACCTTCGGACCAAACCTCAGTATGTAATTTTTATTGGCCTTATTCCTTAAGCTGTGACATTTAGAATCATTTCTTGGTCTTTTTAATCAATTTTCCTGTTGGTGCGTCAGGAGCCCCAAGGGTGCTACAGTCCTGCAGCGGCTCTTCCTGGGACCAGGTCAGAGAAACCCGCAAGGTCCGCAGCACGGCCAGTCGTCGCCAGGAGGACTCCTGCGGACAGCGTGGGGCGCTTTCGCCCGGGCGTGATCACGGGCGCGCCCTCTTACTCTCCGCTGGGCCTGCCCCGTGACTGTCTGCTGAGTCTCCTGGTCGTCAACCCCAGGGAGAGGTCAGGACTCTGGGACGGTGGCCACAGCCGTGTCTGACGTGGAGCGCGGCCTCCCCTCTGCCCAGCGAGCCTTCTTCCCTCTGCGCGCCCCCTGCAGGCCGGAGCTCGGGGCTGTGCCCCCACGGCGCCGGCCACGGGTCGTCCCTCCTCTTTCCGGTCAGTGCCAGTTTGCACCCTAAGCTGGACTTCCTGGTGGGTCTAAGGAAAGCTGTTTCCAGCCAATAAGAACACGTTCTCCTGTGCACACGCCCGGGGTGGGCATGCAGCCAAGTGTTCGCAGGACCGTTACACGCTGGGACTCCCGGCGGAGATGCTCAGGCCCCACGAGATGTCCCTAAAGAAGGAAAAGCAGCACTTTTCCCAGCTGATTCCGTGAGCGTTCCCGCGTCATGGCGACATTCATGTGTCTGTGACCTCCCTCCATGCTTGATGAATGTTTCCGCTGTGACACCCGTCACGACGCGCAACACAAGAACTTTGTCCAGGGCGAGCTGAGGGCGCGGCCCACTAGAAGAGCCCGTGTCCAGCGCGCAGGGGGCCCCGGATCCAGCCCGCAACGTGCCCTGAGACAAGGTATGGGGGTGTCTAAGAAAACTAAGTGACTCAAAACAGCGCCCCAATTTTATGTTTCGATGGGGATAAAACATGCTTCAGAACGCACTGGTGAGTCCCTGCCCTTCTCATAAAGTGAAATCTCCCCAGACATTGTCGGGACCCCAACCCTCTCCGCTCCTCCCCTCCCCGCACCTGCTGGCCCCTCCTGAACACCCCGCAGCT
>PVIC010017382.1:0-32902 GCA_004025085.1 Thryonomys swinderianus | reverse complement strand
TTGTAGTTCAGGCTGGCCCTGAGCTCACTATGGTGCCCAGGCAAGCCGCCGCGAACTCAGCAATCCTCCCGTCTCTGCCTCCCGAGTGCTGGGATTACAGGCGTGAGCCACCACGCTCAGCATTATATGTGGTAACCGGGGATCGAACTCAGGTCCTTATGCTTGCGAGGCAGGCGCCGGAACCACTGAGCTAACCCTCGGCCCCCAGAACTTTTTTTTAAAAACGTGAATGCTTTTAGAAGAAGAGAGCATCTTATAAGAAAGTATCTTGGAAAGCTCCTCCTGTCATGCTGATATAACTTATTAGTACCTCTCTGCCCCACAACATTTCTCACCCACCACTAGTGTAAACAGTGGCCCAGAGTCCAGGCAGGTGCATTCACACTCACACATCATCATTGAGTGCCTAGAAGTCTACCATAGTTTTATAGAAAAACCTGTATCCATTTGGAATAAAATACAACAAAAGGAGAAGTGGTTAAACGAAATGAACAGAATTTGAAGCACAGTTTGAAAAAGAATTCAGTTGGAATTAGCTACTAGTAAGACAAGAGAGAGTCAAGATTGATTCTAACATGGTTGAGGGTAGATGCTAATATTGTCTCTTAAAGACTAAAGCTATTTCCTCAAGATTCATTGCTGAGACCCAAACCCCAGTTACATTTGGAGATAAGGTCTTTATGGGGTAACTAAAATTAAATATAGCTTATAAGAATTCGGTCCTAGAAAGGTGTTATTGCAAAATCAACCAGTGATAAATGCTGGCGAGGCTACAAGGAGAAAGGAACCCTTCTCCACTGTTGGTGGGATTATAAACTTGTGCAACCCTTGTGGAGATCTGTGTGGAGATTCCTGAGAAAACTAGGATTAGAGGTCCCATTTGACACACCCTGCTGTTCCCCTGCTAGGAATATACTCAAAAGAATTAAAAAAATAATTTTACAGAGACATAGGTGCACCCATATTCATAGGAGCTCAGCTTGTGATAGCCCAATCTTGGAAACAACCCAGATGTCCATCAACTAGAGACTGGATAAGAAGATGTATTTTTTTTTTTTTTTTGAGACAGGGTCTCGCTTTGTAGTTCAGGCTGGCTCTGAGCTCACTATGTAGCCCAGGCAAGCCTGGAACTCAGCAATCCTCCTGTCTCTGCCTCCCGAGTGCTGGGATTACAGGCGTGAGCCACCAAGCCCGGCACTGTGGTATGTGGCATTGATTGCTGGTGGGCGTGAGTCTCCATACCCAGCATTGTATGTGGTTACCGGGGATTGAACTCAGGACCTTGCGCTTGCGAGGCAGGCGCTGGAACCACTGAACTAACCCTCCGGCCCAAGGTGTATTTTTTTTAAAACAAAATAGAGTGTGCCCAAAAAAATGACAAGTTTAATTCATGTGCAAATGGACACACCTTGAGGACACACTAATAAGTGAAATAAATAGATCACACATATGTAAATACTGTATCTTTTCTCTATGAGAACCTGTAGATGCAAATGAGTTCTAGAATGTATGATAGGTTTTGTGAAATAGCAAATATTCAAAGGGAATGTGGTGGGGGAATGTTATGAGGGGAAAGAATAAATATGATTTGGGAAAAAGAAAGAACATGAATAGGGGGTGGGTAGGGATATGGGTAAAAATGAGAATTAACTCCTGTCATATACTGGTACAAACTCCCCAGTGTCGAGTGTGATTGTGAGCTGTATATAAAGTATGCTAATAAAGAATTCAATTAAAAAATAATTCAGTTCTTATCGGCTAGGAATAGTGTCATAAGGAGACAATGATTGTTGGGTGAAGACTTTGAAAATAGTGGCAATTTGCAAACCAGGAAGGGACCCCTCTCCAGGAAATGAAAGCATAAAATATTAATCTTGTTTGTCTCCGGAACCATGATGACATGAAACTCTGTTGCAGAAACTCTCTGGTCTACAGTGTTTTTCATAGTATCCCAAGCTAAGGCACTATAACAGATGCAAAAACTTGTGTGAGGAGGACTAACATGGACAGATTTAATAAGCAAAATGATGAATTGCAAAATACTCATTTCCTTTTTGCACTTACCAAAGTTTCCTGAATTTTCTAAACATCTTTTTGAATTAAAGATTTAAAAAAATGTTTAGTATTATCTAAAACGTTGAACAGTAAAATTCTGTTATTGTTTCCGTTTAGTTGTGGATTAGACTTTCCAATTATTCATAATGGAAAAAGACTGGGAAAAATTAATGAAGAAGAGATCAGGAAGATCACTGTTAGGCCTGCACTTAGTATCTAATATTGCTTAGTAAGTGACGTCAGGACAATTGATAGAATTTGAAATGGCTTTCAAATCAGGAAGCTCTTATTTTGTTGAGGGGAAAACTAAATCTCAGATTTACAACTAGTGTCATGATGGCATTTAAACCAGTATCTTCACTTATAGAAGTTTCTCATAATTTTGTTTAGCAACTATTGTCTTCCAACTCTTAGTTTAGATGAATGTGACTACGGGTGCATATCTGAAAAGTACTGTCAAATGTTGGCTAGCTTTGTGTGTGTGTGTGTGTGTGTGTGTGTGTGTGTATGTACTTATATGTATCTAAGTATACTTTTTAGCTTGAAACACTTACTGGCTTGACCATGCAGGAAAAATAATGTAAATAACTACCATCAATGCACTTTGAGTTTCATACTTCAAGAAAAAGCTTGCATTTAATCACTGCCACAAACACTTTCCCTCCACAGATAAATGTCATCCATGTCTTTTGAGAATAATAATTAAAAATTGTTATGAATAAAAATAATATGTATTTTACTACATTTGGTAATCCTTTCTCACTCTTAAAGTTTTACTTCTTCAAATTAATATGTAAAAGACACATCCCAAGGGCAGAGATAGCATAAGAAATGTTCTTCTTTTGACTTGGGATGTCTTATTGATTCGTTCATTTTTCTACACTGTTAGGCCTGTGTTTGCCAATATAGTCCCCTGTAGAGAGATTTCAAGAAATTCCCAAATGTTTTGAAGAATACTTTGTAATGCAACTTCTGCCAGAATCTAATTAGACAAGAAACCTGGATTTGGGGAGACATTCTTTATAACTAGCTTATATTTTTTTACCCTTATTCTCAGAAGGACTCTTCAAAATATTGTCTCCATAATTATCCCTTCTTCTTATTGTTGGCCTTTTCCATGATGTCTTAAAAATTCTTCTAAACAATAAGAACAAATGTTATAAACAAACTCTTTCACAAGCTTTTTCCTCATAACACCCTCCTTCTCTTCCTACACTCTGAATAAAACAAAGACAATATTTCACAAAGTGGATTTTTGTGCAGCAAATGCAGAATCACAAACTTAACAAAACCGAGGCATAGGTCAATTTGCTGCAACTTATCGATGCATAAAGTTTTTCAAAGTGACTTTTCTATATTATCTAAAGTAAGCTGATCCCATTAGCAATAAGCGAGCCTGGCAGTAAAAGCTGTTGACCATTTGGGCATTGATTCTGCCCACAAAAGTATGTAGCATGTTACAAGTGGAATTTACCCTTTGGCCTTTTGCTCCCCCTCGTCTCAAACCAAGGAGCATTGTTTGCTCTGGGATCAACTTTTCCTCCAGCGAGAAGTGTTTATAACTCATTACTAAAGGATCCCAAATCAGTTCCAGAAAATAGGGAATTTCATCTCTCCCTAGTGTAGGGGGGACAGGCTTAAATGTGTTAGTTTTTAATAAAAAGCTATAAATACACCCTTGGATTATTGTTTGCTCCTTTTTTCTTGAAATATTTTTTAATTTTAAAAGTATTTTAAAAATTATAGCATAGGATTAGATATTTCTGCAAAGATAGAGTGATCCTGATATTTATACATTTACTTGCTCCTAACTTTGCTAAATTTATCTTTTAAGATAAATAAATGCAAAATATGGTGATAACTCCTAAAACAGAGGTGGTCTGTAAAAGAAAAGACGTCTAGCAGTTAGAAGATATAGCTTGTCCTCTCCCAAAAGAATGAAGAACATGGACTAGTTCTATGAAATGGAACTAGTTCATATGAAATGGAATTAAAATAAAATATGATATGAACTATGTTATTCCCTAAAGGAAAAAATTAAAACATAAATTCTGCCTGCATATATTTATACACATCCATATAGCAGGTATTACTGAAATTTTTGACATACTACCTATAATCTCCATGTTTAAATGATCTATCCTTATGTGAATGTTAACTATGGAAACTATTTTTTATTCTGTTATATACAAAAATGAAAGAATAAAATAAGATATTCACATTTGTACCTAAGGTGAGAAGATAAATAAAATGTACTTTAGTGCCTATCGAATCTTTCTCGTGCTCCTGAACATTTATTTCCTATGGAAAGAAAAACAACCATAACAAGCCATTCATTTCATGAAGAACATGACTATAATACCCAACGAAAGGGAGAAAAGAAGCAATAAATCTACAAAGAGTTAAAATGCTAAATGTTATTTTCTTGATTTAATCATCTCAGACTTCAGATTAAGATCTGAGATTTATTTAAATCTCTCTTGTTGAGGCATAAGGCTGGAGCTCTTGTTAGAAACTTGTTCACTGTTTTTGGCTGTAGTAAAATTATAAATGCAGTACAAATACTGTTTCATTGCATAGTCTGCCAAAAATATGGCAATAAAGAGTTAACTAAATATATTCACATCTCAAAACCAGTTTAGTTTGAATTTTAGGATAAGGTTGCAGTTAATTCACCTTTAAGCATTATAAACTTTCTAATTGTAAGAAGTAAAATTGAATTTATCTATGCAAAATTATACAGTTTGTTATATGGACAGAAAAAAAAAACAGCCTCAAAAATGATTGGTCATCTTTTCTAATCTAGTCAGAGAATGAAGGTGATGCTTAGAACACAGACCATCGCCAGTGTTCTCTGCTCTAGTTTAGGCAGTACTCACAGGGTACAAGACAAGAGATGAGCTGCATGTGAGTCCCTCATATATAATTTTTTTTGGTTGGAATTTCAATGACATGTTACATTTGTTACAATAAGAAACCAAATGCACCTTGCAATGGCAGTACTTTTATCCTGAGAAAATGTAATTCCTGAGAAAAAAATGTACTAATTTTTAAAAATTGAATTCTTTATTGGTACATATTATATACAGTTCACAATCACACTCAACATTGGGGAATTTGTACCAGTATATAACAGAAGTTAATTCTCATTTGTATCCATATTCCTACCCACCCACAACCTTTCACCCCTTATATACATGCTATTTCTTTTTCTTTCCGAATCATATTTATTCTTCCCCTCATTACTCTTTGAGAGTTAGAATTAGTTGAAAAAACAATGAACCATTTACCTAAGTTTACATTCTCCAAATAACTAGAGATTCAGAAACATCACAGATATTTTTTTTTCTTTTTCTTGGCTGGAGATAATTCACATGGCTCAAAATAATGCAGAAAAAAAAGTTAAATGCATTTAATTTTTATCAGCTGTATCGTGTCATTTATATAAAATAAAATTTACAATAATTAATTGCATAATTCACTCCATTTGAAAATGAGAACAGTTTTACAATCTATACAATAGAGTAGGAAATATTTCCATCAACAGAAAATTACCTTAGGTCCTTTGTGGTTAGTTCTTTTCTAGCGTAACCTTTGATTAGGTTGAACGTCTAACCCAATCAATGTAACTTTCCTTTTCTCAAAATTTCTTAAAAGTAGAATCATAAAATATGTCATATTTCATTTCTAGTTGATTTTCATTTAGCATAATATTTTTGAAAATCATCCATGTGGCTATGTACATCAGTGTTTTTTTTTAGTTTTATAGTGTTATCTTTAGAAAATTAGTTATTTGATAATTAATTCAATAAACTCATTTCGTTTTTTTTGTTTGTCATTAGGAGTGAATGCATATTTGAATTTGTGGTTCTATGTGAATATACTTTTCTTTCCTTTTGGAAAATAACTAGGACTGGGAATTTTCAGTTTTATAAGAAATTGTCAAACTTTCTTTAAGTGCTTAACCCCATTTCACATTTCCACAATTTAAAAATTCCAGTTGCTCCACATTCTCAACACCACCTGAAATACTACTTTTAATATTAAGTCATTCAGATGATATAAGGGGTTGAGTGTTTTTGTTGTACCAAAGTTCATTCACTGAAGCCCAACCCCAGATATGGTGGCATTAGGATGTGGGGAGTTGAGAATAATTGGGATTAGATGTAGTCATGTAGAAGGAGCTCCTGTGATGGATTGATACCCTTCAAGAGGAGGAAACTACAGTGCAGCTTCCTCTCTGTCTTGTGAGATACAGAGAAATTGCTGTTTTCAGTCCAGGGAGAGGCCTTCCAAGAACCACTCTTGTGGAATTCACATTGGACTTCCTATCCTCTGGAATTAGAAATAAAAGCCTTATTTGTTGTCACATTAAGGAGCTGAGATCCCTCATGACTTGCTTTCATGAAGCAGAGCTCATCTACTAGACTGGAAGAAAACCTCTGTCTCCTTTAACTTATGTGATTACCTTAGGCCCCAACAAAAATCTCTTCATGAAGAACTGTGCATGTGTGTGTGTGTGGGGGGGTGGTCCACAGGTAATGAAGAGAGTTCTTTGTTCCTCTGATAATTTTAGGGATGTCTTTAGCTACATTAGAATAAAATTATAACTTCATTAAACTTACATACATAAATGTTCTGGAACAGAGATGTGGTATATTACTAATTTTCTTCATGATAACTCTAAACCAGTTCCTCAAAGATAAGTTAATGGAACCACAAATTAAGTACAGGACAAAGTAATTATACATACAGAAATGGTTTTAGAAATAAAGAACTTTGCTCTTCTTTGATAAGCTATGGTGCTTAACATTTCCTATATTTAGAAACTTAGGTTTAATCTTGCTTGAGTGAGACAATAGCAAAGGAAAAAGACCATGTTTATGTTAAGTTGAGGTTTTCTAAATAATGGCAAAAATGACTAAGCTCATATCTGTAATCTTATGAAAAGAAAGATATTAAAGTAACAGAAAAGAAATTGGCCAACTAACACATACAAAGTGAAAATAAAATAACAATGCATAAGGTTGGAAAATTGTTCATTGATCTCTTAAAATAGATATTCAAAGCGAAAGAGCTTGAAACTCTAAAATGGTGTACTTAATTAAACATAAATTCAGAATAAGCATTGAAGTGAAAGTTGAGACAGGTTTTTTTTAGTTCCTTACTTAGTAAAAGAGCACAATGTTTTTGGTATATGTGATCCTATTCACTGAACTGTCCTCCTCCTAAAGATATCTATGTCCAAACCTTTTAATATGACCCTTTAGATTTAAAGGTTAAACTTTATATTTGAAAGACGATGACCTAAGAGCATGGATACACTGCATCATTTTGTGTTCAACTGATAAATATGTTTTTTCATGATGTGATGTGGAAAAAATTACATTTTTGATAACACATGTCATATTTTAATACAGATATTTATGGTCTGTGTGTGTGTGCATGTTTGTATGTGTCTATGATGGAAACCCCCGCAAGCAAGGAGGATGTAAACTCTAGCACCAAGTAAGGTAAGCCTGAATGAGAAAATATGTTCATTTCTTAAACTTTGGAAGGTGAAAGAAGCATCGAGGAACCTGTGGTCACAGGCAGTTGGATCATGGTAATGGCGGTAGTGTCACAGCCTGCTCAGTCCTATGGGGCAAGGCTGGGGAGAAAGGACACTGATGTTTTATATGGAGGTTCACCTACTGTCAGATTCTGGCTCGAGAAACACCACACGTGTATTCCAACGTGAAGAGGAAGGAAGGCTGAGGCCTGGGCCTCTGGTCCGAGTGGCCCAGCACTGCTGTAAGACACTGAAGGGAACTTTAGGATGCAGTAGAAATGATAAAAACCAGAAACACTATGCCTAAGAAGGGAAAGTGAAGGGTGAAAATAGTAACCAGAGTATTGTGTGTTGAGCCGATACGTGATCATTTCTCAGATTCTGAGCCACACAGAATTTTCACATTTTCAGGGTAAAGGTGAATCTACTGCTGAGTTAGGATTTTAGAGAGTGAAATTTTCCTTCTTCGGATGGAGACTCCAGGAGGACAAGCCCCCCCGTCAGTGTGAGGCTCTCTGGCAGGCATTAGGACACGAGGAGGAACAGAGCAGATTCGCCTCCCTGATATCACATTGTCACCCTGACTTGTCCTGTGTTTATAAATATACTCAGGTACCTTTCCTAGTTGAAATAAAACAAAAACATGCCAAAACAATACAAATAAAACTACAGTTATCCTATAATCCTCTTGGACTATGAACTCTTGTCTTTTGTTAGCTAACTATAAATAATTACTTTGCTGCTAGGATTTCAATTTTTCTCTAGTTGTTTTCTAGCAAATGCAGAATGATTTCCCAATCACCATATCTTGTGTTCTGTCTTCCTTTAATTTGTCTCTCTGAAATGATAGGAATACTTGACTGTGGGCCTCCTTTTAAACCTCTCAATTTCTTTGGTTTCTGTGGCTTCACCTTTTCATGTTTCATCTCGGTTTTACAGTCTTTACTCCCCTCCTCCTTTGCACCTTACAAAGACCATCAAGAGACCTGATCTCCATTACACACCGGAAGTGTTACATGCACCCTAATGTTCTCAGTTCTGCATATATCTCCAGACATTTCTTATTTGCTATTTTTGCCAGCTGGACATGCACTATTAAAAGTTTAATTAACATCTGAAACCCAACTATCCCTTAGACTGTGACTGAATTATTACATAAAGGCATTTTCTCACTCTTACTCTCAACTTCTTAATTTCTATCTGTTAATTTTAATAATTGCTTTAAACAAAACAAGGGAATCAGATTCGATTTTAACTCACACCACTTATGCAGTCAGTGGTCAAATCTAACAGGAGTAGCCTTTTAGCATAACAATTTTGATGTCAGTATTAGATATGGATTAGCTTAATTTAAATCTCAAGTCTGTATTTACTGGGTCTGTATCTTTCTTTATGTGAGCTATGGGGGATTCAACCCAGGCACTTCATACTGACCTACATTTCCAGTCGTTCATCTATCTGTCTGTCTGTCTGTCTATTAAATTTTGAAACAATATCTTACTAAATTGCTAAGTTGCCCAGGCTGGGCTTGAATTTGTGATTTCCTCTGGCTCTGCTTGCTGGGCTCCTGGCTAGGACTCCAGGCTAGTTCTGTTATCTTTCACGAGATACCTAATCTCTCTTTGCCACTCCAGTCTTATCTCTAACACGTAGATGTTACAGTACAAAAAATAATGCCCAAAGGTAGATGCTAGTTTGATAATACTACTTAGTTTAAAGTGTAGAAGTGGCCAGGCGTGGTGGCTCATGCGTGTAATCCCAGCACTCGGGAGGCAGAGGCAGGAGGATTGCTGAGTTCAAGGCTTGCCTGAGCTACATAGTGAGCTCAGGGCCAGCCTGACTGCAAAGCAAAACCCTGTCTCAAAAAAAAAAAAAAAATTAAAGTGCAGAAGTGAGTAGGATGATAGAATCACTGGCTTTTGGTATATGTGTATTTTTTCAATACCTGAAAACAACAGTGAATGAATGCTTTATGTTGTAATTTAAACAATGAAGAAAAAACCAAAGCAAAACAAAAAAAAAACCTTAAGTGAAAGCCTGCCTTAAATTAAAAAGTCATTATTAAAACCCCTAAAACTGTTGTGGATTATGATTATCAGAAATCATGATTTCCTAAAAAATCAATACCATCCAATATCAAGTGTTTTCTAAATCTCTCTTTGGTACTTATTCCTCCAATGGACTTAATTTTAGTTTAGAAACAGTGGAGAAATATGAGTTTTTTCTGAGGCATACTGCCATCCAAACATGGTGAGAAATACAATTCTACAAATTTTGGCTTCAGAGAATTCTCTGAAATACAAACAAGGAGCAAGAGATACAGGGAAAGAAAAGTAGAAATACTAATGATAATTATAACAGCTCAACTGAATAAAATAACTAACACAGGGTCTCATAGTGGGGTTTTCTCTGCTACTAACATATGCCCATTAAAATCAAGCTTTCTTCTGCTTTGACCCTTTGTATAGTTTTATTACAGAAAGTGTTAGCCTATATTAACCACTTACTACATAAATATAGGAGCACTACCTGTCATCGGTTTATCCATTGTCATCTCAAATAGGGCAGAATGGTCTGATTTCAAAGTGACAGCTGGTGGTGTCTCTTCCTGATACATGCTAATCCAGTTTTTATTATGGAAAAACTGCCTGTGCTCTCAGACAGCGAAAGGGAGTTACTAAATGTAATCACTAAGGAGGAACCTTGGGATGGCAAACATAAAAGACTAAAATGAACAGTTTTCTCATTACAGAATGGTTTCCTGATTAAATACAGATTAAGAGCAGGGAAAAATCATTTAGAGACCTAAATAGCATGCTCCATTGTGTATATACACACAAAACTGCAGATACACAGATCTTTAAGGGGATAGACGTAGTTATGGACACACTCATAACATTTGCTCTCTGTTAATAGAGTCATGAAATATTTTAAGAGCATGTAGATAAGCCCCTATTTTCAGACCTAATTTTTTTTGATAGAGGCATAAAAGAAGCATTGTCATTTTAAACCAAGTTTGACTTCTAGTGAGATCACTGCTATGCTTCTACTCTATCAAGCTAGTGTAGAGTAATGTGCTAGAGAAATGGAGGACTGCATACTCTCCTTGTTCACAGAGGAAGCAAAGAGCTAAGAAAATGCTCTGAAAATGGGCCTAGTGGCTGGTGCCTTATAAAGCATGAGAGTCTGTAGGAATAAAGAGCATGGAGTGTGTAAGAAGCGTGCTTTCTCCATACCCATTGTGGAATCTGTATATTACTTGTACCACATAATAAACAGCTCTCTTGAATTTTAACTCCTAGCTGTCACTTGAAAAGGCCACCTAACTATTTCATTATGCCATAATTAATAATATACTTCAATAAAAATAATTTACTTCATAATTTATGAGCAGGTTGAATATCTTGCCCAACACTGCTAGAATAAAGCAAACACCCTACATAGGAGAGGACAGGGAGACTGTAATTGACAGGAGAGATGCAACTCTTCCTCAGTCTTTGCAGTGATGGCTCAAGTTCTTTGGACCTCAAATTGTAAGTATAAATAATGGTATTGGAGTTAGGTAGTTATATCAAGAGATGACCACTTTCCAGCCAAGTTAGCCATGTGACCCATTTTCACAGTATAAGTGTTGACAGTTTGTATATCCTTGGTATAATGTGCCCACACACAATTCTGGGTGTTGAGTTTTGTGTACAAATAAACTAAGACAAAGGTATAATGGAAACCTCTTTTGAAAACTAGATGTCAGCATTAATATACTCTAGCCAGCCTGTGAACTCTGAATCGCAGATGTTCATGTATAGAAATGAGAAGTAATCTGAGAAGGTAAATCTAATGATATTCCTATTTGTAGAAGGTAAAGGTTTAGAACTGTAAATTGAAGGAAGTCAGTCAGTCAAATGGCAGACAATGGACTCCTTATATGGCCATTTCTTCTACATGTTTAATGCCTTTTTCACCCATCTATGACCTAAAAAGAGTCTTCAGAGGTCACTATAGCAATGCTGTGACTGAAATCGTCAGATACTTTTGCCAGCTCAATCTGGTCACATGAGTAGAATTTAACACAAGATCTGGGCATTGACAAATTGAGAGATTATTGCATCATTCATTAAATGGGTATTTTAATCTTTAATTTTCTTGAATTAGCAGTGATTTGCATTTGTTTTTTGTTTCAGTTCTTAGTAGAATCACAGAACTCTTAAATAGTAATGCCAGAAATGGAGGAAATGAGAACATGCATAATACGGGCAAATTTATCCAAATTCCATATTAAGTTAAGAAATACACTCAAAAGCTAATGATTCCATTTCAAGTATTTTGATACTCTGCTCATAACAATGAGACAATAAAATATAAAGTAATGAGATTTTTCTTTTTTTTAAATTGAATTCTTTATTGGGACAATTTATATACATCTCAAAAATCACATATAACATTGGGGAATTTGTACCAGTATACGACACAAGATAATTCTCATTTTTACCCATATCCCTACCCACTGACACCTCCTCACCCCCTTTACACATGCTCTTTTATTTTCTTTCTGTATCACATTTATTCCTTCCCCTCATCACATTCCCACACCAAGTTTCCTATGGAAATTTCCCATTCTATAAAAGCTGTCATACTTTCTAGAGCTCATTTGCATCTATAGGTGTTCATGCTAAAGAGAAGAACCGGAATTTGTCTATCTGTGGTCTATTGATTTCACTTATCAAAATTCCCCATGTCCCTCATCCAGAATTTGTATTTTCAGAATAATGAAATTAGGGCCGGAGATTTAGCTCAGTGGTTTCAGAGCCTGCCTAACAAGTGCAAGGTCCCTGATTGGATCTCCGGTAACCACATACAACAATACCCGGTGTGGTGATTCAAAAAACTCGTGGGCCAGAGATTTAGCTCAGTGGTTCCAGCACCTGCCTTGCAAGTGCAAGGTCCTGAGTTCGATCCCACCAGCAATCAGTACCACATACCACAGTGCTGGGCTTGGTGTCTCAAGCTTGTAATCCCAGCACTCAGAAGGCAGAGGCAGGTGGATTGCTGAGTTTGAGGTTTGCCTGAGCTACATAGTGAGCTCAGGGCCAGTCTAAACTACAAAAAAAAAGTAAGACCCTAAGAAAGAAAGAAAGAAAGAAGAAAGAAAGAAAAAAGAAAGAAAGAAAGTTAACTCAGAAAGTCAAAAACATATAAGAATCAAATTTATAGTTTTAGAAAAATAGAAAAATCAAGGAAAGAATCAAAGTTTCTGAAATAGAAGGTTAAAGTATAAAATAATGATTTATAGAAAGAAGTAACTTAGTCTAACCCCCCTGGAGCATCACACATATACTGGACAGAGTATTAGAGGTCTGCTTTCTAGTTTCTAACCAAAATATTAAGTGACATAATCAAACTTTAATTTCCTCACTGGCCAGATAAGTCTTATAAGAATTTTTCTTCCTCACAGTGTGGATGAGTTAATAATAATGAACCAATTTGAAGCTTTTCAATCATTTGTTTCAGGATTTTTACCGTTGATTTATTAATATCCTATTGGATTGAAGCCTGGAGAAGTAGGAGGGGTCATGCACTCCCAACACTAACCTAGAATTTGTGTTTAAAAACTGATTCTTAATACTGCATAAAAATCAATGTACATTTCTTTGTTTAAATTGGTTTTATCGGTACATCTTATACATATATTATCAGCATGTTCAACCCTGATAATTTGTACATGAACATTTCTACTTCATGTCTTGTAATCACTTTGAACTCAAACATCGTCTGTTCTCATAAATTTCCCTCTTACTGTTAATAAGCACAATTTTTTTCAGGTCAGACTTTAGAATCCTGAGATCTGTTTTTTATTTTTTCTGCCAATATCAATTTTAAAATTTCTATTGAGATAAATTTCAATACCTTCTTAATATACATCTTTTAAAAATTATTATTAGCATGTTTTAAGTACACATTATGATAATATTCATCAATGAGTTGACCTGTACATGATATATATTGATATTTACCTTTCCCTTGCCCTCTCTTCATACACATAAGCTGTGTTTTTATTTATTTTTTTTAACCTTCAAACTTTTCCTTCTTTGCTTCCCCTCCCCCTCCCCCAGGTTCTCCTTTGAATCTTTTCATCATATTCATAATACCTATTGTACATTTTGGACCTCATTTACACCTTCAGCTTCTCATACTAGAGAAGTGATATGGGATTTATACATTGTGACCTATTTATTTCACTTATGAATATGGTGTTAATGTGTGTCCATTTAGCTATAAATTTAGCTCAGCTAAATTTTAGTCTCAAGTTTATCACTCTTTATGGCTGAGCAATACTCCTAATGTACATCTTTTCTTTTCTAACTCTACATAATACTGTAGCTCATGGTTATAGTGATGTTCCCTTTATAAAGAACGCTTTCTTCCTGATTATCAAGAAACTACATGTTGAATGAGAAGCATCAAATGACCTAAAAGTACATAGTATTTCCTACAGTCCTCTGCTCCACCAGCTGAGCTACAGAAGGGAGGACAGACCTAGAAATAAAGAGCAGCAAAATCCCAGTGTCTCATCACTTAAGATATATTACCACTAATGTATCTGTATAAATTTTCTTTTCGATGTGTATTTTTACATTATTAACACTGTTGCATAGGCAGCATTGACACTATGCACAAAATATTTATCTTTATAAATTAGTATGAACATTTCATTTAATAAGTACACTTTGTAGATAAATGTCTGAATAACTTACTTATTGCTGGGACAAAATACCCAACACCCAGAGGTAAAGGAAGGAAGGCTGACGTTAGCTCGCAGGACATAGAGGTCCAGTCCAAGGTTGGTCAGCTCTATGGCAGATAGTTCAGGGAGAGTCAGGCAGGAAGCTGCAAGCTGAGCCTTACTTTCCCTTTTATTCCATTCAAGCTACATGCCTATTGATTAGTGCCATCTGCACCCAGGGTGAAGCTTTCTATTATCTACACCCAGAACTGTGCTAGACCAATAGGCTGGTCAATTCCATGATCACATGCCCTTAACCCATAATCACACACCCTGAAGCCACCACCTATAAAAAGTCTCACTTATGAGTGTGTGAGGCTCAGAAGAGGCATCTAGATACTAGCAATAGCAGTGAATTTTAGTAATTTTGCTTTTTGAGACAGGGTCTCACTTTGTAGTTCAGGCTGGCTCTGAGCTCACTATGTAGCCCAGACAAGCCTGGAACTCAGCATTCCTCCTGTCTCTGCCTCCTGAGTGCTGGGATTACAGGCATGAGCCACCACGCGTGGCCAATTTTAGTAATTTTGATAACTCTTATGTATCAACATAATTTTCTAAACTTTCTACTTTAAAAATGTTTACATACCCACAACTATTTAAAAATAGTAATGTGTAACATTATCCTGTTCCTTGCTTTTAAAAGAATACTTTAACAACAAATTTAATTCAGTTAAATTAAATTCCCAAATTTTCTCACTTTATCTCTCTTTTAACATATTATAACACAGTTCATGAAATGTCTCTATGAGGGTCTTCTAGTTTAAAAAAGAGCTATCTGATAACCTTCTGATGAACTATTAGCTACATTTAGGACTATAATGTGAGTTGAGAAAATATAAAAGGAAACAAAGCTTTTGTATGCATGTAAGGGTTGGGGGTCGTAGAGAGAACATGGGAAAAGGGAAAAATGAGAATCAAGATGTATCATGTACTAGTATAAACCCTCAGTGTTGAATGTGATCATAATGTATATATAAAATCAATTTAAAATAAAATAAGATTCAATAAACAACAAAAATCTTAGCGAGGTTTTTTTTTTTCCCCCCTTTGGTATTGGGGATTGAACTCAGGCCCTTGTGCTTCCAAGGTAGGTGTGGTACCACTTGAGCTAAATCCCTGTCCTAAAATCCTAGTGATTTTAAAAGGTTCTGTGATTATTTGTTTGACAGCAAACCAATGAGCCGTGGTGTGCTCACCAAGAAATATTTAATTTTTTTCTTTCAATTTTTGTCACTGTCATTAGCATCCTCGTTAAAGAAAAGGTTGCATCTGGTGGGTCTGGCATCACCAGCCCGGGCTTAGACTTCCCGGAGCTCATCTCTGAACTGTAGGAAGAGGAGGAGGAGTCAGAAGTGAAAGCAGAGTGAAAGCAGCTTTGCTGCAGAAATAATACAAAGCCACTCTGAGGAGTGGGGGCTCTGGAGACGTGTGGCCACTGGATAAAAGGCAGGAGTCCGTCTTGACGGACTCTCCACCCAGAGAGTCTGCTGGAATCATGGGCTCATGGCTAAGTGGACAAGGTCATCAGGGTAGTCACAGCACACAGTTTAGGAATATTTCACGCTGCTCAAACCAGAAAGGGGTGAGTGAAGGATTTTCCTGAGTTGGTCCAAGGTTATTGCTTGAAAAGTAAAACTACAAAACTGTTTTCATAGTCACAGGGTGCTTTCCCCTCGCTTCTGACAGGGACCATGTCCACCATTCTAATCCTACAGTACCTAGTTTTCACTACAATAGCATAGTTACTCAAAAATGAAAACTCGCGGGCCAGAGATTTAGCTCAGTTGTTCCGGCACCTGCCTTGCAAGCGCAAGGTCCTGAGTTCGATCCCCAGAAACCACATCCAATGCGGGGCATGGTGACTCACGCCCACCAGCCATCAATACCACATACCACAGTGCCAGGCGTGATGGCTCACACCTGTAATCCCAGCACTCGGGAGTTAGAGGCAGGAGGATTGCTGAGTTCGATGCTTGCTTGGGCTACGTAGTGAGCTCAGGGCTAGCGTGAACTACAAAGCGAAATCCTGTCTCAAAGAAAACTTGCACAAATATTTTTCTACACATTTACCTGATTTCTGAAAATGCTGAATTATAAAATCTCGAACTGTGAATGTATAATTCAAATTCTAACAGTAGTTTTTTTTTTTTCCCCAATACATTGAGACTATGTTGTTTTTAGGGTCAAGCAGGTTAACATTATTATATCTTCCTAATGAATTGTTCTTTCTGTTGTACTTTGATGTCTTTATTTTCTCTAAATCATTTTTTCCTTAAAGCCTAATTACTCTGATATGAATACTTTCACACTATTGGGTTTAGTTTGTTTGGTTTTAACCATGTCTTGGGAAGAACATTTGAATAGACTTTTATAATTAAACCTTAGAAACTGTTTTAAAGGAAGTTTCCAAGATTGGAAGGATATTAGGATAACTGCTACATTAGGGATGTAGTTCTATAATTTTAGGTTGTGAGTTTTATTTATAATATTCTTTCTTACATATTTTCATGCTATTGTATTTTATGACACTTATTAATTTTCTTTGCCCTGCTGTCCATGGGTTTTTCTTTCCGCTGTTTTGGAAGTTCTTCTCTATTTTCCTGCTCCCTGCCCTTTACAATGGCTGTTCTTGAATTCTTAACTTTTCTACTTCACCTGAAAAAATAGCTGGCCACGTGTCTCCTCTGAACAACATGTAAAAATCAGTGAGCTTTAGAAATTGTCCTGAACATTATTTTCATGATGATATTATGTGATATTTTAGTTTCATCTTACTTTAATCTTATCAAATGCTATTCATCCTTATAATTGTTTCATTACATAAATGTTTGATGAATGTATGAATGCAAATATAATTTTAAATTTTCATCGCTGTTCATGACAGATTTGTAATTTGATTTTCCCTTTGTTTCCTACCTAGAGATCTGGACATCAATAAGACCTTAGGTTTTCCTTAGTTGGCAGATTTTTTTCAATGAAGCTTTATGAGAATTAAAGCTGCGTTCACTGATTCATATGTGCTAAATCTTAGAGACATTTTAGGGGCTCCTGAGATACTGACTTGTAACAGTATCACCCCCTTTTGACTAAATTTTAGGAGATTACATATTAGCCAGCATTTCTGTGTATCTAGGTATTTGCAGTTGGAGAGAATCCAAGTAGGAATTTATATAGCAAAAAATTTTGCTAGAATCTAAATTTATATCTATGTTTTACTTTAGTTTTATTCTTTCTTTTCAGTAAACATTGTACTTCAAGCTCCTCCCCACATAACCACAAATTCTTCATAAATCTCATGTTCCTTGTTTTTCAATATTCTTTGCTGTAGACAGGAATGTCTGAGTTTTATCTTGTGTTAAATGTTTTGAATGAGGTATTAATATCTCTAGGCCATTTTCTTCACTCATCAAGTGGGGAAACTATTACCATAGGATTACTATGGAGAAAATGACTTAAGAATTGTAGAACATATACAAATATGTCAGGGGCCTTCCAGAGCCCAAGGATGTTAGCTCTTTTAATATCATTTTCTATTATCATCACCATTATCTACTGGACAAGGACCATCACTATCATTATCAACACTGTCCCATGATATTGCTAACCCCTAAAGACAAGAAATTGTCTTTAAATTTAGCAGTAAAAACAATGCTTTGATAAATGTGCCTTTTTACAATCTGTATTTTTCTTAGAATGTATTTCTAGCCGCCGCGAACTCAGCAATCCTCCCGTCTCTGCCTCCCGAGTGCTGGGATTACAGGCGTGAGCCACCACGTCCAGCATTATATGTGGTAACCGGGGATCGAACTCAGGTCCTCACGCTTACGAGGCAGGCGCCGGAACCACTGAGCTAACCCTCCGGCCCTAGAATGTATTTCTAAAATGGAACTTCCTTGAGCTTAATGTTATGTTAAATGGTTTCTCTCCATTTCATTGTTTTACACCTGATGATGCTACCCTGTTCTGTCTCGCCTTGCTTCCTGAATCCACGTTTTGATGGGCCCGGTGGTTTAGAGCTGCTCATGCACCCATGGCCCCCTCCTTCTCTACCTGAGATCTTGCCCTCGCATCTCAGGGCTTGTGTGAACATAGAGCAATCTGAAAACTCTGAGGGAACTTGTTTATAGGAGCCATTTTCAATCATTAAGTAGCAGGACTGGATGGATACACGGACTGCATGGAAGATTAGTTTGATGATTCATAAGGATGAGCAGGAGACATGTTCAGAGTTGCTCACACCCATCCTGTGACGCTGACTTCTGGTCGCCCATGGTCGTTCTCTTATCCCTTCACTCTTCTACGTCCTTGTGTTGCTTCCTGAGATTTCTAGTGTAAATTACCAATACTTTGTCTCAATACTTACCTTTGGCGAAGCTCAAAGTAAAGCAGATCCTACAACAATTTCATTTTTAAAACTCTCCATTAACTTGCTCAACAGTCGTCCTGGAGAAAAAGCATGCTTTGATTTTTTTCATTGTATCACTTGCTATATTTTGCCTGCATTTCCCCCCAAAGAGTCATTTTCTTTATCAAACTGCTTACTTATTATCTATAATATATTAAGACTTAGTATCCTTTATGCTATGCCCTCTATGTGGCACAGTAGGGTAAAGAATATAGATAATTGATCCTTTTACTTAAGAAGAATTTGAGGCTTGAAGAGTTTCTAGAATTCTTGTATTCAAACACTATTAAGTGCTTGAGTTGGGATTTGAACATAAATCTTTCTGGTTAGAAATGTTATGGTCTTAACCATTACAAAACACTGCTTTTTTTTTCATTTTTGTATTGTGTCCCAGGTTTTAGATATACAGAAGTGCATAAATCATAATCTTCTCAGATGATAGTCTGATCATTAGTCCTCCTACATTTGAATCTTTTTATTTTTCTATTTTCATCTGTCATTCTTAATGTCTGTCTTCACCCTCATCATGATCATCTGTCTATCTACCTTATTAATAAAAATCCATTGATTTACTGCATAGCTTGAAATTAATCAAAAACTTTTATCTCTAAACTCTCCTTTATTCTTTTATCCAGAATCTGACATTTGTAATTATTTTCTTTATATGTATTCCTTTGCATTTGTGTGGTACTTGTGTATGCGTGTTGTTATATTTTAAATTTTGGCCAACAGATATTTTCACTAACCTGATTACTTAATAGATGCTCAGACCAATTTAACTATATTACTGTGTTACACTGTAAAGGCATATTGATGAGTGTATAATATTCCATTATAAAAATATTCATTTATATATCTGTTTTCTTCAGCATTTAATTTCTTCCAATTTTTTTACATCTTATTGGTATATTATATACAAATATCACAACTATACTTCACATTGAGAATTTGTACCAGTATATGACACAACTTAATTCTCATTTTTCCCCTTCCCCTACCCACTGTATTACTATGAAAAATTATTCCATAAACATCATTATACATGTATTAGTGATAATTTTGAATTTTATTTGAAAGCTTTCCCCTATAACACACTTACGCTGTTATGAAATAAAATTTAAAATTACTTTCATAATTAACATGCTACTCAATAGTATATTGATTAAATGTAGTATACTTCACTTAATTTGCTCATTTGTAAAAATTTGCCCATTATCGTAATTGTAGATATTTTTCAATTTTTTTCTATTGTACTGAACAACTTTGTATCTTTGTAATGCCTTTTATGTATGTTAAAGCCCATTTATGATCCATATGAGTTATCAGTGTTATAGTTTATATCTAATGTCCCACCAAAGGCTCACACAGTCATCGGTCAGGTATTTTTCTTTGTTTTGGTACTGGGAACAAACTTGGGACCCTGTGAGGCAGGCACCAGAACCATGGAGCTAAATCCTTGGCCCAGGTTAGGCTTTATTCAAATAGATGAATCTAGTAGATCTAGTGTATGTGAGACTAGGACTAAGGATATGATAACTACATTGGTTTAACATAGATCTGTGTGTGGATAGTGGAAGCCCCGCCTGGATGAGATAAAAAGGGTAGAGAGATTTGCTGCTGCTCTTTGCTTCTGGTGACTTGGCCTACTGCACTGCGAATATTTTCTCCTTTGCAAGCCTCTGTCATGCCACCCTGCCTGGAGCCAGCTGACTATGGACTGAAACTTTTACAATCTGTTAGCTACGTAAAATTTTCCTCCTTCATTTAACCTTGGGTATTGGTTATTTTGCCTCAGCAATGAGAAAATTAACTAAGGCAATCAGCAGATAGATAAAAACTACAAATAATACAAATATGTTATGATTAAATGCTATGAAAATGTTATACAAATTATATAGTCTCAACAACACAATTAGAAAATGCTTTGTCCACCGTGCACCTAATGAAATGTACTTGTAATTATGGGATTTTTAAAAGCTAGAAGTTCATTAATTTCTAAGGTCAAAGTATCTTATTGACACAGTATTTGATAGAGCTCAATTTCAAAGTTTGAGTTTCACATGTGAAAATACTAATTTTGGAGTTGGAAAGAATTAAAATGTTATGTAGAGTAGAACTGATTTACATTTATTTGACCTGAGATCTGGGTATGTATGTTTTAAAGACATAATGGACTGAATTTAGAGTCAAACAAAGTGACACACGTAGGGCTAAGAAGAACCGTTTTCATTGCAGTTGAGGGACCGAGCTCTTGATGTCATTTCATGGCCTCACCTTGCTCCCAGCAACACCTTCTCTCTACCTCGAAGGCTATCAGTCAGAATGAGCAAGACGTTCTGCTTTCTCTCCACCTGGAGCCCTGTAGCTATTGCCCTTGGAGTCAACAATTGACAGGAACTACCCCATCATTTTTAGAGTATTTTAGTGACCAAGTCAATACCTTCAAAATTACATTTATTGTAGATTTTCTTATAGTTAACTTGTCCTATCCAATTGTCACTATTTAGAAGCTGGAGGGATGCATATTTTCCAAGCCTTACTAAAATCTTGTAGACATGACAAGAAAAAGAGAATGAAGATCATCATAGCAAAACCATAGTCTATTTTTTAATAGATCTACCTCCTAAAGGTAGGCTCCCATTAACTCTGGGTTATTTCATTCTTCTACATGGATCAAAACCTGTGTGTGAAAAAATAAATAAATTTGTATAACACTTTTGGAAAAAAAAACCTGTATGTGGTTAAAAATCTGGATACATTTATTGGCGAATTTTGGTCTTAGTAGAATTAGGATTTGAAATATCTGGAAAGTATTACAAGTCACAACTCTTTTTAATAGCATGTGACACACCTATCACAAGTTGAAAAGTTTAAAAATTAGTTAGCTCAGTGGAGGAGGGTTAGCTCAGTGGTTCCGGCACCTGCCTCGCAAACGCAAGGTCCTGAGTTTGATCCCTGGTAACCACATACCATGCTGGGCGTGGAGACTCAGGCCCACCAGCCATCAATACCACATACCGCAGTGCCGGGCATGGTGGCTCACGCTTGTAATACCAGCACTCAGGAGGCAGAGGCAGGAGGATTGCTGAGTTCGAGGCTTGCCTGGGCAACATAGTGAGCTCAGAGCCAGCCTGAACTACAAAGTGAGACCCTGTCTCAAAAAAAAAAAAAAATAGTGATACAGGTAATAGAATTAATAGATTGGATTGATGCCATCTAATACAAAGATTATTATAAATCTGAAAATTGTCTACTATTGAGCAGTTTAGAAGTCTGTCAGCATGTAACAAGGCATATAATTGCATAAAATAACCATTGCAGCAGAGTAAATATTGCAACCATCTTTTGTTAAAATACTGATTTAAGAAATAATGTTTTTATAAAAATAAGTTTGAAGTCACATTGTATTTTAGCATTTTCTAGTATGAAAAACTTAGGTAGAAAGTAAGCACTCAAAGTAATAATACACAATAGTCTGTGTAAATTGCCTAGAATAAGATAGTTATTGATAATAATTTTAAGACCTGCAATTTATAAATAGCAAAAGCCTCTGTGTAATTTATAGTTGTACTATGAAGACATAAACCCTAATTCTCCATTTTACAAAAATATAAATGCAAAACTATTAAATAAATAAAATTAACAAAAGTATGTCACAGAAGCACAGGGATAAATTAAACAAGTTTTTAATATCTAGAGTACTTAAAAATGTGAATTTGAAGTTATAAGCAATTTTATACAACTCAAATATAATCTGTGATTTGGATATATAGAAAAGCCATTTGATCCTTTCCACAGTGAACATATTTGGTGTAGTGTGGGACAAAGTTGAAGTATTTTAAAGTGGTTTCAATATGAAAATTGCAGGAACAGAAATTAAATAAGGGATCCCCTCGTTCATACAACCCTGCCTATGCATGCATGTGCTTACTGGTGTGGAGAGGAGTTATACCGTTTTAACTATTCAGTAATATTTGCATGCAATGTATTTGACTCAGACCTTAATACTTTTTGAGCATAATTTTTGTGTATAATACAAAATGATTTTAGGTTAGATTTTGGTAGAAAATAGCCAAGCCCATTTGGCTGCTACTCTTCTTAGAAGAGGAAAAAAAATAAAGCTTTATCTTAATTAAAGTTTAATTAAGGATCACGTTTGGCAGTACTTTTCACACCGATCTACACCAGCAGATTTTCTAGGGCTTAACTTGATCGTGCAGAAAATCCTCTTTTATTACTCCCAACCTGTTGTAAAAGCTGTCGGCACAGAGCAGTGGTTGCTTCATTCAGACTCCTTGTTTGCCACTGGAAATACCCCAAGTCTCTAGAGATAGCACCACAGTAGTTCAATTTAATATCTGTCCTATCACTACAAGACTCCAGCTCATTATTAATGATACTATTCATTAATTTATTGTTGGGCTGATGTTGTTATTTATTAAAATATTAAAGAATGCCCCTGGGACACATGCATAATGAGGGACACCTCGGTTTCGTGAGCTGCAGGAAGGAGTGAACACGGTGCAGATTTACCCACCCTGCCCAGCACCACTCCTCCCTCATTAGTCCTGCTACATCTCTGAGTGACACTGTAAATTCATTTCGTTCTCTGTCCAATCAGAGCTTAATGCAAATGCAGAGCCCCCTCCTTTTTTTAATGAGCCATTCCTATGCAAAATGAATCGACTACTGTCTAACTCACCTCATTGGCCTGTATTTTGGGGAAGAACTAAGTCGCCTGTATTTATATCGGAAATAAATAAAAATCAACATTTTTTTTTCTTTTTCAGTCTTGCATTTGGAAAATTACACCATAATAAATTCCTCACCTTAAGAACCTGCCATCTTAGTTAACTAAATCCCAGCATGACATTTAAACATGTGATCGTTGTATTTTAAAAAGCCTAAACAAGCAGTTTGTACACGGCAGTGGTCATTTGATGTGTGTTTGCACATGCACTCGGGTTCAGCCTCCAGAAATTCCACGGAGGCATCATGCATTTGCCCACCCTTCCAATACATGGGCATTTAAAGACATCTTTTGAGTTCATTTAAATGCATATGGCGGTACAAAAGAGGAAATCTGGGAAAGATATATTCATTTCCACTCATTTGGGAAATAAATTATGTTAAAAGTACTTTTATTAAAAAGAATAATCTGATTTTGATTATCTTGCTTGTCACTGAATGTACAGAATGAAATCTGCATAACAATTGAGGTAGCATCTGAAGGTAAAGTTTTAATTTGTTCTATATGGTTGTTATTTTTCTCTCCTGTGCAAATAATTACTTTAGTGAGAAATACCACACTGTTTTCAAGGGATTAACTGGGAGTAATTGCGGCCTGTTTTGATCCCTCTTTTAATAATGGACTCTTTCAATATATATCGGGTAGAGCAGCTTTGTAGGGATAGTTTAAAAGCTTTTATAGATGCCTATGCACATTTATATCATGAATTTATAACTATTAGTTTCTAAGCCAAAAAATGACATTGTATTTATCTGAGGACATGAAAGGTATTTTTAACAAAGCTTAACCTACCTTTTCTGAAAACAATGAATTGTAGTTTTTAAATCTCTTCTTATCATTTATATTCTTATTAAAATCTCTTCTAGAATGTATTAGATTTGAAGTGGAGTTTATAGCATATTTTATTTTGAAATATTAACTCATTACATGAAATAATTTTTCTAACAAATGGATAGGAGTTGAAAAATGCCTTGCAAAACTATGCCAGAGTAGAGATCCTACAAAATCTCCAATTTGATTACACTTCCAACTTCTAAGCTATTAGTATACTAGTTTTAATACTTCAGTGTATTTGTTTCTCAATAGTAATTTAAAAAGCTGCTGGCTTTTAATTCATACTTTTTGCTAGTCTTAATTAAGATATCAAGTATTTGAATTCAAGAATGAATACAGTACATTTTCTCTCAAGTAAATGGTACCACAGTGACTGAATGATGTGTTAGATTACCAACTCAGCATTTAAAATACAATGCAATGAACCATTAATGCTAAAAAAAGGATTAAATAATTTTCTAATACATTTCCTTTACATAGTCATGACTAAAGTTTAGGAAAATTAAGAGAGTACTAAAAAGAAATAATTATTTTCACTTTTTGAAAACAGTTTCTGCAAACTAAAACTGGGTTTTGTTGGAAGAATATTTCATGATAAATCAAATGTTTGCTTCCACAATTACTTTCAGGAGGTGGATTGTAGACTTTTTGAAGATAAATGCCTTGCTACTTTGATTCTTGTCTGAAGCCCTTGGAGTAGAGAGAGTAAAACAAAAAGATCCTCAAGTAATAGGAAAATTTGCAGTAAATAATGGGAGTTAAAGGATAGAGAAACATTAGGTGGTAGAAAAAAACTGACTTTCTTTGGTGAAAGTGCTGGTGGAGTATGGTGGAAAGAGGGGGACAGTTGGCCACATTATATGCCTTTCCTTATGAGGTCAGTAAAACCTACTCAGTCACTACATATTTGATGTAAGGGAAAGAGGGGTGGAAGTCAATGACAAACTTCTCTCCAGAAAAAAAGTGCAGAATTTCGCATGCCAAAGTGAAGAGAAACCATGGGACTGGGGCCCAGACACAGAGGAGCAATTCTTTTATGGGTAAAAATGCTCAGCCAGAGGCAAGATGACACGTATTTCCACTTGCAGAAGTAAAAAGACCGTTCTCATGGCACTTTTTAGCCAAACAAGCATTCTTATTTACAGATAGCAGAAACCATGTGTGCTATGTGTATAGAAAACCTCCAGGGTGCCCTAATTCCAAGACTTGTTTCTTTATTTAAGGAAGTAGGACTAAGGTAATTGCTTTGAACCAACATCACTGACTCACTGACTAATATTTTGTGTGCACCGACTGGTGTATATTTTAGGTTCTTGTGTCACTTTACTTTTTCTTTTGTCTTTTTTTATTGGTACACTTTAGATAGACATAATGATCACATTCACCCCAGAGAATTTGTATCTGTACGTGGTAGAGTTTGCTTCTTGTTTTTCCCTCTCCCCTCTCCTCTCTTCAAGCTCTCTTCCCTACTTATTTACAAAAGCTTTGTTTCCATTCTCCCTTCTGTTCTTTTTTCTTGTTCCTTCCTTTCCTCTCCCCTTCCTTTTTCCCCTTGTCATTTGAACATTTTCTTGAGACATTTCCAGCTCAATGGACATACTCTTAAGTGAAATAAATTGGATGCACACTTAAATATCACATTGTTTCTCTAGTGTGAGAAGGCAAAAGTGGAAATAAGGACCAAAGTGTATAACAGATTTTGGGAAATAGGAAGAAAATGTTCACTGTGATTACTTTCTATGAGAAAATATTCATTTTTTTGCACCATATATTTTACATACTAAAAGTTTACATAAAAATAAAGGTGAAGCCTTCATGGCATGTGAGGAAAAGAAACAATGAATTATTTGTGAGATTATCTCAATAATCAAGTTTAAGTATCGAACTAGTGGTATGACTGAAGTTAAATCTTAAAGATCATGCCTTAGATTTAAAAACAGAAAATATCATGAGATTTATTCAGTTATGCAGGATTAAGAAGGATTAAGGAGAAGGAGTAGAAGGTTCTGTTTTTTTAAGCCAACTAGTCAGTGTCTTCATTGATTTTCAGTTAAATATCTCAAATTACAAATATAGTATAAAGTAAACACAGCACCTGCAGTTATTTAATATCACTCAGTATTTTACGAAGAGGACAGATCACTTGCAACTTGGTCTTCATAGCCTTTTATCATGTCTATCAATATCTTGCGCTGTAATTATGGCCAGCCTCAAACTCACTACCTAGCCCCAGCTGGCCTTGAACTCACGAGCATCCTCCTGCATCAGCCTCCTGAATGCTGAGATTACGGGCATATACCACACATCCAACTGATAAATTTATTTATTTTGAGGAACTGGGGTTCAAACTCAGGACCTTACACTTGCTAGGCAGGCAGTGGCACCACTCAGCTACATCCTCGGGCCATATACTTATAGAAACTGTGGTGGTTAATTGACTAAATGTCAACTTGAGTTGGAGGCTCAGCTGACTTGAGTTGACTAGGCATGGTTCTGAGTGTGGAAGACATGTAACGGGGCTCGTCGGGAAGGCGTAGAAGGAAGACAGAAGGGAAGGATTTCAGTTGATCTTCCTTGGAAGAGCTTTGTTCTGGGTGGTTTATTTCAGAAGGGCTCTGGATGTTCTCTTCAGCAGAGCTCCAGGCTTTGCCTTTTCCTTGGGCGTAGCCTCTTGGCTTTTGGCACAGGCCCTGGCTGTGCAGACTGCTCAGTCTCCCACTCCAGGCTCCTGCACCTCTTGGCACGACCTTCCGTAGGACGCTGCTGTGGGCTCCAGGCTCTTGTCTGGATTCTTCAGACCTCCAACACCAGACAGGTCTCTTGACCTCTTTTACATTGGGCTCTGTGGGTGGATATTGTCAGCTAATCTTGTAAACTTTTGTCCCCTGCATTAGTTCTGTTCCTCTTGTCAATTCTGACTACAAAAGCAACTAACCATTCTTATTTTACTAACTTTCAAGGCTAAGTTAATATCTGTATTGTCCAAAATTACTCACGGGTAATAAGACCTTAGGCCAAAGTGAGTTTTTAGAATTGTTTTTCTGAATTAATATTTGAAGTGTGAATTTGGTTAATTTTATTTATGATAATAGGTGGAGAAGTAATGTTTCTTAAACTTTGTAAAAATATTTTACTTAAATTTACATCTATAAATCTTAAGGATTTCTCTAGAACATAGTGTAAAAGTATGTATTTGCAGTAGTCATTTGACTTATCATTTATGCTCCTTTATATTTTCTAACAAACATTGTAAGGGTCTCTGAGGTACACTAGTGATATATGTCTAGGGAAATATCCCAAGTTTTCCAGTGGATGCCTGAAATTACAAACCATACAGAGCTCAACATACACTACCCTTTTCCTATGTTCATGTGCTTATGATAAAGTCCAATTCATAAACACTACAAGAGTACTCAGAAAGAATGAGTATAAGATATCAAATAATAACAAATGTCAGAGAGGCTAAGGGGAAAAAGGAACCTCCCACATTGTCAGTGGGAATGGACATCAGTACAAATACTATGGAAATCGGTGTGGAGGTGCTTCAAAATCTCATACTATAAATTCCATTTGCTTGAGCCTTTCCACTGCTAGTTACCTTCCAAAAAGTTAAAGACATATTTTGGTGATGCATACTTATTCACTTTTATACCACCACAGTTGATAAGCAGTAAGTCTTGGAACCAGGTATCAACAGATGAATGGTTAAAGAAAATGTAGTATTTGTATGCAATGCAGTACCACTCGGTTAAAGAAGGATAAACTCTAGTCATTTGCAGGGTTGCACTTTTAGGCCATAATGTTGAGTGAAATAAACCAGATTCATGATCTTAAACCCTGCAAGGTTTCTCTTGTGTGAGAAACCAATACATAAATAAAGAGCAAAATGAAAGAAAGATGATAGGAAGTAGGGAGATAGAGCTTTTCAGAAGGGAAGGCAATTAAGAGATGGAGGGAAGGTGAATGGAATGGAGGGAAAGGACATGAGAAAACAACTGAGATGTATTACGTATGTATTCCAACTCCCCGCAAGGAATGTAATCATTCTGTAATGAAATATGTGCTAATAAATAAAAAGCCCCAATATTTATTAATCATAGGGAAGAATTATAACAATATACTCTCATGAAAATCATGTAGACATGCTCACTCTCTGTGCTCATATGTTGATAATTTCAGATCATGATTGATTACAGCTAACTGAAACAATGAAACATGGAACAGATGAATGGGGCTACTGTACACAGATATATGTGGATACACAGACATTCATACACTTATACATGTATCTAACGGTCTAAATTATCCAAATTGTATTTTGATTACAAATAAAACGAGGTCCACTTTTGTTAAGATGCAGAAAGGCACTACAACTTGCAACTCTAACTAGCAAAAAATCAGATAAACATATCATTTTACTAAAAGAAGTAAAGCCTTCGTTATGAGAAACCTAAAGGAAACAAGTGCTCTAGAAGAGAGATGTCTGTTTGTTTTGGTCAGTGGGATCAGTAGCTGTATGTACCTGCTGCACTGGACACAACTGGAGTGGGGAGAGCACGAGGCTCCTCGGCCGAGGTACCGCATGCGGCCAGATGAGCCCAGTGAAACTAACTGCTCCTCTGCACGGAACATCATTTGCAGACTCTGAAGAAACAACGCTCTTTTGCTCTGGGTGTTTGGAGCCTCCACAGTGTCACCCTCGCTATCACTCCCTCGGAAGTTTATTTTCATTTTTGAGGACCTAGTTGCAATTCTCCTTCCTTGGAAAGATTTTATCATTCAAATTCATGATCCCCTGTTGTGCGTTTTCAAACACTTTGTACTTATGTGCTTATGCTTAGCATAATTCCTACGAAAAGACCTATTGTTTTCATCTCTGACACCTAAGCATGTGAACAAATCTGAGTTTTGTCCTGTTTTGAGGATGGAAGTACGATGAGAATAGAAATTACATTTTAAAAAATTTATAGCAATTCTGGGTATAAATGTTTTGAGTTTATAAAGGGACTAAGAATAAATAGAAGTATCTGTGTTAGAATCTAGAGGCAGTGCTTCCAGAAAGATGGTTTGTTTTACTTCTTTAGGTGAAGTAATTGTTCTTTTGAGCTTTGGTAAATTTTCTTTGATATGATAAAGAGAAACCTTTAAAACGTGATCATGCAGAATATATGTACTTCTCAGATTCACTTTTATTTGAAGGGAAATGTTATCTTTTGTTTTTTCATTAAATCAAATATTCATTGAGAGTTTGATATGTGCTAAAGATGGTATAGTTGGTGGGGAGACAGGATTAAAATCTTTATATTCTTAAAGATGTTATAACCAAATAATTGATATAACACGTGTCCATCAGTAACCCTATACTATATACTATGTATACTGTACCAGAAAAAGTAAGTGGTGTGAGTCATATGTGAAAGGGGAGAGAATTTCACTGATGGAATAATTCAATTAATTAATTAGGTGCTAACTGCCAATGGAAAGCCTTATGGGCTGCTTCATTTCATGTGACCTTTTCAGAATGTCCAGGATTCTTAGAACCTTAGTGGATTAGCTGTTGGAACAAAACACAGAGATGGTCAAGCAAAAGGTGTGAAGAATTTTTGCTTGGATTATAGGGTGAAGAATTTTGCTTGGATTACAGGGTGAAGATAATTCACTGAAAGATTAGAATGGAGCACTAGGTAGTAGTGTAAGTGGTGTGATTGATTTTGTCCTCGTGAGAGCTGGATGAAAATACCCTGATTCCCTAAGACCACATAACTCGCTTCAGTCTCTTGTACCTTAGATGAGGTATCTGTGGAGACTTCTCCTTGGCCTTTAGGTTCCCATAGTAGGCTCATGAGAATTCAAACAGAAAACTTTAAAACATAACCTTCCAAGGAAAATACTTTGGGGGTTGTTTTTAAAGAAAAACAGTAGGTTTTAATAGGCAATTCTTTCATCATTTCAGTATGAATTCTGTGGGGTATTTAGAGAATATTTTCAGGATCATTCTTTAAGTCTGAAGTGTACTGTATGAAACATTTCCTGAGGGGTGATGTGTACTCCACAATGACAAGAAAGCAATAATTTTATGTTAAGAACTATGCAGCTGCAAACTGATTAAATTATGAATGCTTTTAACTGGAGTTATGTGTGAAATCTGGGGGAGCTATTATTGTAAAAGAAAGAAAAATATGATTATGATCATTGAATGTTTTTGAAATAGCTCTGTGGAAGTCTTGGGGAATCTGTTGTGAGGGTTAATAACTCTTGGAGAGGGGAAAATTTTTATATCCTCAGCAACCTGCAGGACTGTGAAATGTTTCCAAGGGTAATTTTCTTGAAGTTAAAGTTGGGGTTATTAAGGTTCACTTAGCAGATAAAGTTTGCTACAGTTTTTTTGGAACTCTATGATCAGATGACAAGATTTCTTATTTATAAGTCTAGGACAGAATACTAGAGGGCCATGAACCACACTCTGGAGACACTTTCGGATATTTTCCTTCACATAGAGTCTGACAGACAAAGAAATTGCACAGTGTTCAAATTACATTTTATGTACCCGATCTTCTTTAAAAATAAGTGAGTTTGTTTTTTCCTTTGCAAATAGATTTTCATAGGTTTAATGAAAGTCATGAAAGGAGGGAAATGTTACTATTAACCTCATTTGGGTCTTAAGTGTGGTTTCTATTCACTGAGGCTTAATGCTAATTCTTATAGGAATACTTGGAATAAATGCCTAGTATTTAAAAAAATTTCTAATAGGGAAAGCTACATATTAAACAACAGGAAAAATGCAATGGTTAAAAAAGAGGAAACAAAATTTATGTACATATGGGATGGGGAGTTGTAGAGTGGGGAGGGGAATGGAGAAAAATGAGAATTAAGACACGTCATATACTGGTACAAATTTTCAATGCTGAATGTGACCATGATGTGTATATAAAATGTACTAATAAAATCAGTTAATTAAAAAAGAGGAAAATTACCTGCAAAATTTTAAGAAGTATTTTTCACTGGCAAGTTATTTAAATATGAAGAATTATACTTTAGATTTAGTCAGCTTTTGAATCAATTTGTTCATGGTGTTTTAATAATTCACACGCAATTAGAAAAACATACATTGTTGTGCATTCTTACAAATATATGACTGAACTTCTAAAATCTTGCTAATTGGCTAACTAAAAACAAGGTTGGTTTGAAAGACTACTTTTTGAATCATCTTAAGAAGACATTGGTTTTCTCATGAATAGGGTACTATGGAAAGTGGTGTTATTCTTCAAGCTAAAACACAAGGTCAGATTTAAGTGCTGCAATATTCTGATGTTAAAAGTCACTTTATTATTTATACACATATGTACATAACTTATACAGACCATATATACCTATAGTACAATTATGCTGTAATTTGTACCTTATTGATGCCATGGGTGATATATATGTCTATAATATATATAATGATGTATAATAAAATGCATCCCTTTATTGTGTATTTCTGTGGTGTTTTTGCCAAAAAGTTTTTCTAACCACAAGTTTATTAAGAAATGCAAGAGTAATCATCCTGCCAACTTCTGTCTTTTCTTTTCTAGTCAACTCTCTCCCCTAACCCAGGCTCTGGAAATCACTGAGCTGCCTCTTGTCTTGAATGTTTTACCTTTTCCAGAATATCCCATAGATGAAATGATACAGGATGTTGTCTTTTGATTAGTTATTCTTCATTTGCATTTTCTTCAAGTTTTGAAACTCATGAAAAAAGTAGTTGTCAATATGTGCACTCATATTTTTGTGTGAACTTAATCATTTCACTGGCTTAATTCCTATAAGTAGCATGGCTGAGTTATAATGTAAATATATGTTTAAGCTTATAAGATGTTAGGACTATTTTCCAAAGATGCTGTATGTACCATTTTACATTCCTGCCAGCAGTGCATAAACGTCCCAGGTGCTTGGTAGCCTCACTTCCACTAGGAGTTGCTGCTCTCATCACTGTCACCATTATTCTTTTTCAATGTTAACCACTGTAATAGGTATGGAATGACATTTCACCATTTTTTTTTTCTGTACAGTGGATTCAAATCTGGTCTTGAGCATGCTAAGCAGGCAGTTTACTCACTGAGCTACAACTCCAACCCTCACTATGATTCTAAATGGTGTTGTGATATTGGCTAAGAATATTGAACATTTTTCCGTGTAGTTATTTGCTCTATGTATCTTTTTTTGTGAAATATTTATTCAAATTCTTCTTAAATTTTAACAGTGTTCATATTATTGAGTTTTAAGGGCCCTTTATACATTCTAGATGGCACATTTTCCCAAATATACTATTTTAAAATATTTTATTGTTTTTTAATTGAATTATTTATTGGTACAATTTATATACATCTCAAAATCACATATAACATTGGGAAATTTGTACCAGTATATGCCACAAGTTAATTCTCATTTTTACCCATATCCCTACCCACTCCCCCCTCCTCCCCCCTTATACATGCTCTTTTATTTTCTTTCTGTATCATATTTATTCCTTCCCCTCATCATATT
>PVIC010017381.1:0-32807 GCA_004025085.1 Thryonomys swinderianus | reverse complement strand
TACTCAACCAATAGAATAACAAGTTTAGTCATTTAGGAATTTTTTTTTTTTTTTTTTTGCTTTTTGAGACAGGGTCTCACTTTGTAGTCCAGGCTGGCCCTGAGCTCACTATGGTGCCCAGGCAAGCCGCTGCGAACTCAGCAATCCTCCTGTCTCTGCCTCCCGAGTGCTGGGATTACAGGTGTGAGCCACCACGTCCGGCATTTCATTTAGGAAATATTGACCCAGCAGTAAGAAGGGATCTTAGTTTTAAATCTTCTTAGTCTTCCTGGGTGGAGGAGGATGGACCACCCCCAACAAGATAATGGTCTATCTATACAGGGAAAACCCAAAAGGGTGGTACCAATAATCAATCTCTAGTTTCTGTTTGTCCCTTAGAGAAATCTGGGAATCTGTCCATTGTGACTTTAACCTTCTTCAGATGAGCCTCCAGCCACAGCTTCATGGTGCTCTCACTCTCTTTACTCATATTTCTACCTAATGTGTCTGTATCACTAGGAGTCATGCAGAGACAGAATCAGTACCTTACAGCCACTGTGCTAATTTACACATGCCTATAATCCCAGTAATACAGGGAAGCAAGTAATTCCCAAAAAGTGAAACATTATTATTATTTTTGTTTGCTTGTTTTTGAGACAGGGTCTCACTTTGTAGTTCAAGCTGGCTCTGAGCTCACTCTAGCCCAGGCAAGCCTGGAACTCAGCAATCCTCCTGTCTCTGCCTCCCAAGTGCTGGGATTACAGGCGTGAGCCACCATGCCCGGCACTGTGGTATGTGGTATTGATGGCTGGTGGGCGTGGGTCTCCATGCCCAGCATTGTATATGGTTTCTGGGGATCAAACTCAGGACCTTGCGCTTGCGAGGCAGGCGCCAGAACCACTGAGCTAACCCTCCAGCCCAAAGGAAACATTATTAACTCCCAACCTGCTAGATATGTGAAATCCAAGTTTGTGTTCTCTAAAATCAAAGAATGAATTAGAAAGGTTTATAGAGAAAGAAAGTTTCTGCCTAAGAGGGACAGAGGGAGACCTGAAAGTAAGTGACTTCCCATGAGTCAAGGCCAGCCTGGGCTACATAGTGAGTTCGAGGCCAGCCTGAACTATATAGCAAGACTCTGTCTCAAACAACAAAACAAAGGTTTTTTTTTTTTTTTTTTTAAACCTAATATACCTGGGGTTGGGGTGCTTAGTGGTGCTGCACTTGCCTGCCAAACGCAAAATCCTGAGTTCAATTCCAGAAAAAAAAAACTGTACACATTCAATTCCATGTGATGCATTTATTCCAGGACTGTGTGCCAAAACTCCCCTTTCTCCATTCCCACCTTGCTGGGAACTCAGGGGCTCCCCCAGCATGGATAAAGACTCTTTTACTGAGTGGTACCCCAGGCCCTTGAACCCCATTTTTAGACGTTCCAATGCTGCTTGTTGTCCTTCCTATGAAAGGAGAATCTCACATTTGTTCTCTCTTCCTTGACTTGGTAATAAGGATGAATTTACGTCACAAGCTCAGAGTCTGCAAGGACTTCTGAAAACCACTTGGCTATGGAATCTAATCAGCAGCAAAAGGATTAGAGCCCTTCTAAAGCTCAATTTGTTAAGTGTTTTCAGGAGGTTTCACATTTATTGCTGAGTGACCCTTGCTGATCACATGAAAAATCAAAATTGCCAATTACATACACTAGATAGTGTAAACACTTGTAGCTCAATGTGGGGGCATGGTCATGACCTCCATACAGAATAAACACCTGTCACCCTGTGACCTGCATATACACTAAGCACACTACAGTGCATGTGCAGCTCCTTACAGTCCCTGCTCAGTCCTCTGCCTGTCTCTTCTCTGGGAGCTGTCTCTGATTTTTGTATTGATTTTTATCTGAATCCATGGAAGAACTGGGTGGTTTTTCTTTACTTGTACTTGGCCAGGAATCACTTAAGCTTTGTGAGAAGGCAGGAACAGACTGGAGACAGAGGTTTAGCTGGACAGGAGGTATTTCGTTTCCTGGGTGGGGAATTTGAGAATGTGAGGCTTGCCTAGTGGACCAGTGAGGTGCAGCCAAACCTGGATTTGGTGGTTTGGGATGGGCCAGTGCAGCAGAGATAAAGACCAGGAGGGTTTGCACTAAGACAGGTTAAGGAGATAATGTATTAATATTTTGTAAAATCTTAACATAAATTAATGACATCTTTAACAGAGGAGTCAAATGAAGAGGATTTTGTGTGCCTGTTTTGGTGTTAGGGATTCAACCCAGGCCTTGTACATGTCAGGCAAATGCTCTACCAGTGAGCTACACCCTAACCCTGATCTGTTTAATGGCACTGGAGAAGGAACCCAGAGCTTCACACTGAACTACATCCCCTTCTCTTTTTTTTATTTTCATTTTTGAGACAATCTTGCTAAGTTGCCCAGTCTGGGTTTTAACTTGTGATTCTCCTGCCTCAACCTCCCAGAGTACACCACCACATCACACCATACACACACACACACACACACACACACACACACACACATGTTTTTGTTTTTCATTTGTTGAGAAAGGGTCTTGCTCTGTGGCCCAGGCTGGCCCTGAACTGCTATTAGTCCAGGCTGACCTCTAATTCAGTGATCGTCCTGCCTCAGCCTCTAGAGTACTGGAATTACAGGCCTGTACTACTATCTCCAGGCTCTTGTAACAATTTTTAGAGCATGCTTATTTGGTAAGTTGACAGTGACCCTGCTAGGGAAACAGGGTTGTTTCTCATGTAGAGGTCTCTGTGCTGAAAAGCATAGGAGCAGCCAGAAGTACGTGGAGGACCATGCTATGTGGTTCTGGCTTTCGATTGGGACAAAATCTTGACAGTCTTTTTTCCCACAGTTAAGCACTGGAAATATCTTTTTTTTTTTTTTTTTTGAGACAGGGTCTCACTCTGTAGTTCAGGCTAGCCCTGGGCTCACTATGTAGCCCAGGAAAACCTCGAACTCAGCAATCCTCCTGTGTCTGCCTCCAGAGTGCTGGGATTACAGGCATGAGCCACCACGCCCAGCACTGTAGTATGTGGTATTGATTGCTGGTGGGCGTTGAGTCACCACGCCCAGCATTGTATATGGTTACTGGGGGATGAACTCAAGACCTTGTGCTTGCGAGGCAGGTGCCAGAACCACTGAGCTAAATCTCTGGCCCCTGGAAATATCATTTTTGAGGTGACTGTAAACACTGCCTCACAGATGTGGCACAGTCCTTTAGCCAGAGATCTTTCTAGAACCATAAAAGAGATCCTAAAAATAGCCAGTCTGTGAGCTGTGACATTGACAACTGGCACCCTCATGACATCATAGAGGACATCAACAATGGTGTGGTGAAGTGCTCAGCCAGTTAAGGAGCATAAGAAATATTTCCAGCTGGGCTTGGTGGCTTAACCCTGTAATACCGGCACTCGGGAGGAAGAGGCAGAATTGCTGAGTTTGAGACTTGCCTGGGCTACGCTCAGGGCCAGCCTGAACTACAAAGCAAGACCCTGTCTCAAAAAAGAAGTATTTTTTCTCAGTGACACCACACCTGCCTCCCAAGTACAAAGTCCTGAGTTCAATCCCTGTACCACACACACAAAAAATAGTTATCTCAATAATGCTGGCTGTGCTGGCACAGGCCTATAATCCTAGCACTGAGGAGGCTGAAGCAGGAGGCATCGTGAGTTTGAGGTCAGCTTGAGCTACATAGTGAGTTGAAGGCCAACCTGAACTACATACATAACAAAACCTTGTCTCAAAAAAAAAAAAAGAAAAGGAAAGAAAAGATCTCAATGAGAAGATAGTGTGGCAACCAATACAATAAAAACAGAGTATGCTTATCTACTGAAGGGCATAAACATCAGCTACTGATCCACCAACATGCAAAAGAACCAAAGATGGGACAATTTCCAAGTCAAATGGGAGCTCTGGGAGTGAGGAAACCAAGCAGTGTCAACAGCCCTTTAGGACCTAGAGGGCAGGGGCTTGCCAGGAGCGGGGCTGAGGTGAGTCATCTAGGCCATCTTCCTTGAGGCTGCCAGTAAAAATGGACACTTTCTCTCCAGCCTTAGTTTCAGTAAAGGAGGAGTCAGGAAAAGGTTAAAAGGGGAGGTGTCCTCTTCTCCTTTGTCCCTTTCCCAGCAGCAGCTTCTGCTCTTGTTGGCCAAGACAAGAGGCAAGGACAATCTCCTGCCCTCTACTAGCCAACCTGGAACAGAGTCGTGAGTCAGCCAGCTGGCAGCAGGAACATCTGGGGGAGAGGTGCAGCTGTATAGGAGGGAGAACATGTATGTCCACATGGGCAGTGGGAGCAGGTGTTGCAATTATGAGTGAAAACAGGACAAAAAGCGCGAGACCCATTGCTTCCCAAAACTGTGAGCCCACTTCCACCCTCCTGCCAGGACTGCAGGATCTCCACCACCTCCAAATGCTCCACAGACACCTGTCAAGCTGCATGAAGCTCAATCCAGCCCTGACCCACGAGCAGCTGCCCAGGGCTCCCACCTCAGAGCCAACTGTAATAGCCAAGACAAGATGACAGGAGGGGCGCAGCTTTCTCTAGATGAAACATTCAGTATTTGGAAGGTTCCACGTAAGGAGACAGTTTAGAGGTCAACACAGACTAATCTTATATGGCTGCATGGACATTACTTGAAGGACAACACAATAAGGAAATGATCTTTTCTTTTGGCAATGGGGGTTTAATCCAGGGTCTTCACACTGAGCTATATCCCCAGCCCTTTTTAATTCTAAGATAGGGTTTCACTAAATTGCCACATTGCCCAGGCTAGCCTCAAACTTGTGATCCTCTTGCCTCAGCCTCCCAGAAAGCTAATATTACATATGTGCCACTTTGCCCAATTAAAACTCTTAAATCCCTAACTGTAAGGTTCTGTTTTGATCCTTACTACCTAAGTAGAGGTCTCTCCATGGGCCTTGAGATGAGGAAACTGGGAATTCACTCCAAATCCTCCCTAAGCTTCCTCATGAACATGCTTCCTCCAAAGTCACTGCATTTTCTTCTTTTTACATCATTCTTTTTATATTCTATCCTCC
The DNA here is from genome assembly GCA_004025085.1 of Thryonomys swinderianus. Classification (NCBI taxonomy): domain Eukaryota; kingdom Metazoa; phylum Chordata; class Mammalia; order Rodentia; family Thryonomyidae; genus Thryonomys; species Thryonomys swinderianus. Next base: position 27,767 of record PVIC010017381.1, on the reverse strand, counting down.
AGATCCTTGGGTTCTACATTGGTAGATTCAATGAACTGAAGATTAAAATATCTAGAAAAAATTGTGCCCATATATTTATGGCTTTTGATTATCTTCTAAAAAATATAATTAAACAACTATTCACATAGCATTTACATTGTATTTATCAGGTACTCAAGTAATCTATGGTAAGGAGCTAGGGATGTGGCTCAATAGTAGGGGACTTACCTACTATGTGCTAAGCCAGAGGTTCAATCCTCAGTTACAAATGAATGAATGATATGGTATCTATGGTAAGATCTAGAGGAAAAATATCATAAATAGTCTAAAGATGACAGAGTACTCAGCAGAATGCTCAAAAGTTACATGCAAATACTATGACAACCTGCTAGGCATGGTAGCACATGCCTATAATCCCAGCACTCAGGAGGCTGAAGCAGGAGGATTGCTGTCAATCTAAAGCCAGACTGGGCTACACAGTAAGTTTGAGGCCAGCCAGAACTACACAGTGAGACCATCTCAAAAGCAATAGGGCTGGGGATTTAGTTTAAGCAGTACTGCGCCTACCTTAGAAGCGCAAGGACCCGAGTTCAATCCCCAGTACTGCAAAATGTAAATAAATAAATAAGTAATTTAAAAAACAAAACACTGTGACTTTTTTTTGACACAGGGTCTCACTTTGTAGTTCAGGCTGGCCCTGAGCTCACTATGTAGCCTAGGCAAGCCTCGAACTCTAAGCAATCCTTGTGCCTTTGATTCCTGGGTGCTGGCATTATAGGTGTGAGCCACCACGTGCGGTAATGATTGCTGGTGGGCGTGAGCCACCACGCCCATTATTGTTGTATGTGGTTATGGGGTATTGAACCAGGGACCTTGCGCTTGCTAGGCAGGTACCATACACACTAAGCTAAATCTCTGGCCCTGGACTTTTTATATAAAGTATTTGAACACTGATAAATGATGTTATTCCTGGGGATAGGGGAATCCAGGAATCAATTCCCAATGAATAATACCAAGAGAGCTATGTATGTTCATAATACAATATATGAAATTTGGCAAACTATACAAATTCCATAATTTCTGGGTTGGGGATTTAGCTCAGTGGTTCCGCCATCTGCCTACCAAGCACAAGGTCCCTGGTTCCATTCTGATAACCACATATAACAATACTGGGCGTGGTGACTCATGTCCACCAGCAATCAGTACCACATACCACAATGCCAGGCATGGTGGCTCACACCTGTAATACCAGCACCCAAGAGGAAAAGGCAAGAGGATTGCTGAGTTCAAGGCTTGCCTGGGCTACATAGTGAGTTCAGGGCCAACCTAAACTACAAAGTGAGACCCTGTCTCAAAAACAAACAAACCAACCTTCCATAATCTTCATAGTCTCACAAATTTTCACAAGCCTTAGACATGGCTAAAATAATAGAGCATCTCCATCATGTTAAGATGTATGGGGCTGGGGATTTAGCTCAGTGGCACCAAGGCTGCCTCCCAAGCACAAGGTCCTGAGTTCAATTCCCGGTAAAAAACACACACACACAGACATGGCAGGTATGGTGGCAAATGCCAGTGATGCCAGCCTGGGCTACATAGTGAGTGTAAGAGCAGCTGAATTGTAAAGCAAGGCTGTTTTATTTATTTTTTAAAGGTTTCAAACATTTGCTGTTGACTCATTAGTGCTGATCACAGAATAAGATGCCTGATTAAATACAATCGACTGTCCAGCCAAAGGTATTTTTTAAACTTGACATGATGATGTAACCTTGACCATGATGAAGAATGTAACATTTTGTGACTCCCCAGAGAGAAGTATGCTGCAGCTCATGTTCAATTCCTTACAGTCCCAGTTTGGTTCTCCTCCAGTGCCTCCTCTTGGAGTTGTACCTGATTTTATTACCAGTCTTCATCCGAATCCACTGAGGAATGGGACGATTCTGCTTCTGCTTCTTGGCCAGAAATCGCTTGATTCTGAAAGTCTTGTGAGAAGACATGGTTAGGCTTGGAGATAAGCGTGCACACACACGATGTTGGACAGAAGTGGAAGAGCCCTGTTTTAAAAAATAAAATAAATAAGTGATTTGAACTCAGTATACTTGTTTTCTAGGTCAAATATTTCTGAGACTCTTTCAAAGTCTATAGGTTCCAGACACTGTACTTGTTGAGACTAAAAATGGAAAGGACTCTGGGCTCTGAAAAATAATGTAGATATTTAAGAATGTAAATCCGCACAAAGTCTTATCTCCCACTTTTTCTCATTTATATAATGGTTCTTACAGTTTTTTGTTTTGTTTTACAGTGCTGGGGATGGAACTCAGGGGTTCACATAGCTCATGCCAGGCAAGTGCTCTACCACAAGGCCACATTCCCAGTGCCCATACAGCTGGGGTTTTTTAGAGATAAGGTCTTTTTTAGAGACAACGTTCACGCTGGCCTCAAATTTAGGGATCCTCCTGCCTCAACTCCTGAGGGCTGAGGTTACAGGTATGCACCATTATACTGACTTTGTTTTGCTTTGCTTGGGAGTATTGGGGATTGAAGCCAAGGCAAGGAACATACTAGGCAAGCACTCTACCACTGAGCTCCACCCCCAGCCTTGCTCCCAGCTCTTGACCCAATTTCCTCATCCCAATTCATGTATCTGTTTTGCCTTACATATATGCTGTCATAATGTTGCTCAAGCAGTAAATTTACAGAATGTTAAAAATGTTAGTAAATTCTTTTCTGCAACTGTAAAAATAACAGATCCATGTGCTGGGGATGTTGCTCAGTGCCAATGCACCTGCTGCACAAGCACAAGGTCCTGAGTTTGATCCCCAGTACCAGAGAAAAGAAAAACAAACAGATCCTCTGAGAGAAAAAAAACTTGACTAATCAGAGATGATCACTGTTAAAGTGCTACTGCATAACAAATACTGATTTTTAAAAATCAGTCATTAAACAGCTGTTATGTTTTTCTCCAAAAAACTTAGCGAACAGATACATAAAAATGATTCATTCCTTTAGTAAATATTTGTTGAGTACCTACTTCGTGCTAGGCACTATTCTAGATTTTACACATAGTAATTCCCAAAACTGCCAAGTCCTTCTCAAGGTGCTGTACTCCAGTGGGGAAGACAACAAACAAATGTAATAGAGTTGGTGGTGATCAGTAATATGAAGGAAAAATGAAGCAGATTAAGGGATGGACAGAGTGTGGGTACTGCTTTCTACAGGACAATTACCAGGCCTCCCTGAGAATGAAATGTGATCAGAGACCAGGAAGAAGCCATCTGTCCATCCACTCATTCATGAGATTTACTGAACAGATCCCAGACACCAAGGATCCACTGGGAAAAGAAGATACTCCTCCTGGGTAAAGGTTCTCTTCATTGCAGAAACTTTGCTCAGTTTTACCCAGTGGGGCAGACTGAATTGTTCAGAAAGGGAAAGCTACTCTGAACATTTTAATATGAGCACTTAAGGTTCTGAAGTTATCATCTGCTTTCCTCTCAAAGAAAAAGTGCTTCAGTTTTTGTTTTTTTTTTAGTATATGTGCTGCCGAAGCGAGCAGTTTTTGTTTTTTTGAGGCAGGGTCTCATTTTATACTTCAGGCTGGCCCTGAGCTATGTAGCCCACGCAAGCCTCAAACTCAGCAATCCCCCTGCCTCTGCCTCCCAAGTGCTGGGATTATAGGCATGAGCCACCACGCCCAGCATTGTGATATGTGGTACTGGGGATCGAACTCAGGACCTTGCACTTGCAAGGCAGGCACCAGAACAACTGAGCTAAATCTCAAGCACAGAGTGCTTTAGTTTTATTTCTACTCCCTCATCTTATTTTCACTTTCTCAAATCAATCATTATTTTAAAAAATACTTTTGAATAGTTAATTTTGTTTAGGCTCATACTGGTTTTTGGTTTCTTGAGGAAAGGTCTCACATAATTGAGGCTGGCCTTGAACTCTCCAAGAGATTTTCCTAGCTCAGCCCCCTAAATGCTGGGATTACAGAAGTCCACCACCACCTGTGGCTAGTTCTTTCTTCTTTGCAGTACTGGGGATTGAACTTGGGCCCTTGTGCTTCAAAAATAGGCGCAGTTGGGCCGGACGGTTAACACAGTGGTTCTAGCACCTGCCTCCCAAGCATAAAGTCCTGAGTTCGATCCCCGGTAACCACATACAATGCTGGGCATGGAGACTCATGCCCACCAACAATCGATACCACATACCACAGTGCTGGGCATGGTGGCTCACACCTGTAATCCCAGCACTCGGGAGGCAGAGACCCAAGGATTGCTGAGTTCGAAGCTTGCCTAGGCTACATAGTGAGCTCAGAGCCAGCCTCAACTACAAAGCGAGACCCTGTCTCAAAAAAAAATAAATAAATAAATAGGCGCAGTACCACTTGAGCTAACCCCTACCCTCTAGTACTTTTTTTTTGTTACTTTCTGTTTGATGGCTGAATGATATGCCACTCTGTCATATTTCAATTATTCTTTCACAAGTTGACAGTCATTTTGAGTTGTTTCCATTCATGGGAGCATTATAAATAATGCTGCTATAAATGTCTGTGAACATTTTCTCAATCTACTAAACTGTCTTCAGTATCATCAAATGTGTATGTCATTGTTCACATTCTGTATGCACATTTTTGTTCTACATACCTTCAATTTTCCTGAATACATTTAGAAGTGGAATTTCTGGATTATATGATGACAGTTTAATTTTTTTTTTTGAGGGACAAACTGTTTTATACTATTTTACAGTTCCAGCACCAAGAAAGGAAACTTCCATTTCTCCACATTCTCATCCCACACTTTTCCCTTCTGGTTGTGTTTTTATAATAGCTATCTTAGTGGGTGTGAGGAGGTATCCCATATATATTCTATTTTGTGTCTACTACAAACCACAGCTCATATACATACTTTACACATTTATGCTTAGTTTTTAACAATATATTATGGCGATCATATTTGTATACAAACACTTGTTTTCTTTTTATCTGCTAGTAAACTGTATAAATGCACCTTTACTAGGACCTTTATATGGGCTTCCCCAGTCTTAGTATTTAGAACAATGCTACACTGACCATCTCTACAGAAGCAATTCTCTGCTTGTAGGAGTTTGTAAGGATAATTCTTAGAAATGGAATTCTGGCTTAAAGGGCACAGATAACTCTGGAATTATGAAGGACCAAAAATTGCAGAGGACTGAGCAGGAAAACTGGTTTCCAAATGCTTGCCTGAAGGCTCATCAGAATTCCTCAACTTTCTTCTCTACCTGCCTCCCCACCCTCTTTCCTCACAGATAGATCACAGGCAGCCTGGAAAGTAGGGGAAAGGTTGCGACCGAGAATGCAGCTTCTCTCTTCCCTCTGTTCAGGTGAGCAGAGAAGGCAGAGCTATGGGAGCCCCATGTTTTACCCGGCCTGGGTACCTGGCCTGGGGACGGGGAACCGTCAGGAACTCACAGGGCCCCAGCTGCCCACCCATCATTCCTCCTGCCAAGGAACTGCGACCTGCTCCCTAACAGGAGGGCACTGAGGAGACCCACACCACAGCCTCCCTCCCAGGCTTGGCAACTCTAATGGGCCTCCTCACTCTGAGTCTCCCCAAGTCCCACACACACTGTGCTCTTGCAGTGATATTTTTTGTCTTGATGCAGTGCGATGCAGCCTAGTAAGGCAGCCCAGCCCCCAAGTCACAATGTGAAGTTGTGACTTCCTAGCTCTTTAGTTCAAACCAAAAGCCTCCTTTAAAACTACTTAGGGGCCAAAGCTCTCTTTTTAGATGAGGAGACTGAGGCCACAGAATGCGAAGTGAGTTGTCCATAAGCAAAAAGGAGCCGGGAGTGGTGGAGGACACACTCGGGAGGCAGGCAGAGGATCATCCCAAGTTTGAGGCCAGCCTAGTCTACATATTAAATTCACAGGCAGCCTGATCTCTACAGTGAAACCTTGTCTCGAAAACAGTAACAGGGCCAAGGATTTAGCTCAGGGGTTCCAGCATGTGCCTGGCAAGCCCAAGGTCTCGAGTTCACACCCACCCCCCCACCCCCGTCCCACATACCAAAATGCCGGGCGTGGTGGCTCACGCCTCTAATCCCAGCACTCGGGAGGCAGAGGCAGGAGGATTGCTGAGTTCCAGGCTTGCCTGGGCTACATAGTGAGCTCAGAGCCAGCCCGACCTACAAAGTGAGACCCTGTCTCAAAAAAAACGGGGGGGGGGGCACACCCCAAGGCTGAGAGTATTACACATTCTTTTAAGGAACACTTTGTTAAGCAGGGCGTGGCAAGGCTAAGGCAGGAAGCCAACAGGTTTGAGCCAAACCTAGACAATTTATAGATTTAAAGAGACCTTGTCTTTAAAAATGAAAGATAGGGCCGGGCGTGGTGGCTCAGGCCTGTAATCCCAGCACTCGGGAGGCAGAGACAGGAGGATTGCTGAGTTCGAGACTTGCCTGGGCTCCTACACAGTGAGCTCAGGGCCAGCCTTAACTACAAAGCGAGACCGTCTCAAAATAAAAAATTTAAAAAAAAAAGAAAGATAAAGAATAAAACGGACTGGGAATGTAGCTCAATTGAACGGCCCTGGGTTCAATACCCAGCGCGGGGGAGGGGCAAACAGAAAAATTTAAAGTGATGAAAGGATCTCAGTATTCCAGATAAACGTCAAATTATCTTTAGGATGGGGAGGAGCCAAACCCTGGTTTCTCTAAAAAGTTAAATAAAATCCATTCTTCAGGCCCTAAAATGGAGAAAACAAGGGTAGGACGCGGGCGGAAGCCCTTGGGCAATTCGCACTTAGCGACTCTGGAGAAGTGCGCCTCACTGACCCTCCCCCACTGGGAGGGCCCGCGGGCCCGGTCACTCTAGGCCTTTCCCGCCCACGAAAACGGGGCGGGGGAGAAATCTGCTTCCGGACTGCTCCAAGATTTCCCGCAGCAGCAGAAAGCACACAGAATTAATACATACGATGAATTCCCTCCGAGCCGCAGTGACTCAACCGCACGGCAAGCGCTGCGCGGTCACTTCCCGCGGCGACCTCGCGCAGGCCCCAACCCGACCTCTTCCGCACCGCAGCCAGCCATGGACGTGCGCGCCGGCGAGCGCGTGCGGCTCCACTGCGCGTGCGCGTGCGCGTGCGCGCGCACGCGCATCCACTCCGTGGGCGGTGCCGCCGTTATAGGGGGTGGGTCCAGAGCCTGGGCATCGTGGCACTCCGCCGCTGCTGCAGTGTGGCTGGCTATCCTCCCTTTTCCTACACGACCTCCTACATAGCGAGCATATCTTGCCCTTCGAGGTAAGTGGCGCTGGCCTTCTCTAGCCCGAGATCCGGTTTCCGGGTCCCTGGCCGCGTGCGGGCCGCCTCGTGTTCCCGCGCTGAGACCGGCGCGGGCTCTTTCCTCCACGCCCCACCCAGCCAGTCGCTCCAGCCGTGCTTTCGTCTGAGTGTCTCAGTACAAAATCCCTGTAGCCCACCGGAAGCCCGCTGGTGCTGTTGGGCGGCGTCATGGCCATGCCCTTCCAAAGCACCCTGAGCATCTTCCTGTCACCGCGCTTAGGGGCTTATGGCGCCGAGCCCGGTGAGTTCATGGCTCGTGACCTCCGGGTTACTACGTAGCCCTGCCACCTTCCAGGATGTCTGACACGAGGCTCAGGGTCTATTTATTGAGTATGTAAACTGGATAGGTATGACTCTCAAAATTACTTTGCCTTCTATAAAATTTATGGTTAACGCGAATCTGACTATGGGAGAGATTTCTAGGCAGGTTGTTTTTCTAGGGCATGTTCTTTTATTGGTTTTGACACCATCTCGTTGTGTAGTCAAGACTGGCCTTGAACTCACTATGTAGTCTAGGGTGGCCTTGAACTCAAGGCACTCTCAACCATATTCCACTGTAGGGCTTGTTCTTATGGTCCCCCTTTCTTACACGAACTGACTGAGCTTCTCTGGAAGATACCTGCGCAATAGTAGCAGAGTTGGTGCGTTGCACCAGCCCAAAACGGTCTTCAAGAGAGGAAAAAGTTTAAAGCCGTCCTTGAATTAGTCTGAGAACCAAGTGTGGCTCCGTGGCCATGGTGTTTGTGGTATGAATGCCCGTGGAGATTTTCTGGTGGGAAACTGCAGTGGTCCCTGTCTCTCTGGTTGGAGGAGCCTCTCCTTTGGCTCCTAGGAAGGCCAGAGGGTTGAGGCTGAGTGCACCAAAATCCCCAGAGCCTGTAGATTAATCTTTTCCTCTTTCCTTAGGATCCAGAGGCTCAACAGAAGCAGGAGGCAACTCTGATTCTACAAAGGCACAGTGACCCTTCACCGATGAAGCATATTTTGAACCTGTATCTGCTGGGTGTGGTGCTCACCCTGCTATCTGTCTTTGTGAGGCTGATGGAGTCACTGGGGGGATTACTGGAGAGCCCATTGCGTGGGAGCCCCTGGGCCCTTAGAGGCCATTTAGCCCACACCGAGCTCCCCAAAGGCCTTCCTGACCATCCGTCCAGAGGGGTGCAGTAAGACCTCCTTCTGCTCCAGCCACCTTGAAACACTGACATCAGCGTGCCCTACCAGCTGTCCCAGCAGGCAAGCTCACAGCACCAGAATTTCCAGAAAACTGTTAATGAGGCCAGGATAGGCTTGTGGATGTTCCTTGCCCTGGAAAAAGAGCCTATTGAATGTAGAGGTGTGAGTGGGTTGCTCCTGTCTGTGGAGTGGTATCCATCCTCTCCCTTTTCCTGGTGACTCTTGCCTTTGATGTTCTTGGCACTGAGCCTCTGATAGCTCAGAAATGAGGACTCACGTTGCAACTTCAGCTGTTGGGAGATGGTGCAGTTTCAATCTTACATCCTGACTCTCTGCCAAGGGTTCCTTTGGACCTGGTGCCTTCTGGTTAGTCAGTGTTCAGTCTGCCATGAGAGCTCCTCTGTGTGTGGATAACCGTTGACCTGTGTCAGTTGGCTGTAAAGAGGAGGAGCCTGGAATATCCAGTGTATTCTTTCAAGTTTTAAAATTCTTCATCCAACAGAATGTGTATGAGTTTGTATATATTGTATCAGAAGGGGACAGTGGGATGATAGCCTGCCTAGGACGTGGGTATTATTACCGTGTGATTACATGGGTAGTCACCATGTGGCTTAAGTTAATTTTTCTAATGCAATAAAATTGAATGTATTTCTACTATGTGTCATGTTGACTTCTGCCCTTGAATTAGTGGTAGGGATAGGTCTCAATTCCTAGATCTGAGGTTTAACGTCTTAAAACTTTGAAACAGGGCCGGAACAACACTGCATACCACAATGCCGGACATGGTGGCTCACGCCTGTAATCCCAGCACTCAGGAGGCAGAGACAGGAGGATTGCTGAGTTCGTGGCAGCTTGCCTGGGCACCATAGTGAGCTCAGGGCCAGCCTGAACTACAAAGCGAGACCCTGTCCCCCCCCCCCCCAAAAAAAAGTCATTCATCCAGCTCCTAATCTTGAATCTGTGGAAAGAGAACAACCAATCCAGGAAGCCTGTTTTTTTTTTCTTTTGTATTCTTTTATGCAACCGAATAACTGCTTTATTCTGTTCTCAAAATTATTTCCGCTCTCTGGCCTAAATCTAAGTAGTTTGATCCACCAAAACATTGAAGAGGATCCAGAATTTAGCTCATTGGTTCTGGTGTCTGCCTTGCAAACTCAAGGTCCAGAGTTCAATCCCCAGGAGAAGTGGCTCACACCTGTAATCCCTGCAGTCAGTCCCACATACCACAATGCTGGGTGTGGTGCCTCACACTTGTAATCCCAGCGCTCAGGATGCAGGAGGAACGCCAAGAATTCAAGGCTAGCCTGGGCTACATAGTGGGCTCAAGGCCAGCCTGAACTACAAAGCGAGACCCTGTCTAAAAAAAAAAAAAACACTGAAGAGTCTTTTGTTCTTGTATCCACCACTGCCCCATTCCCTGCCCCGTGTATGAGTGTGCTCACTGTGTCTCTGTTGATGTAACATCATCTGTGTTCATGCAGTTTGTGAACATGATGAGTTTGAGAATTTTTTTTTCAGTATTGGGCTACATCACCAGCCTTTTTTTTTAGTTTTCAAATTTAATTTCCTTTATTAGTATTACCTGGGAATTGAACACAGGGCCTTTCCATTGAGCTACAACCCCAGGCAGTTTGTTTGTTTTCTTTAAGTATTAGAGATCTAACTCAGGACCTTGCGTTTGCCAAGCAAGCATGGTGCCACAGAGCTACATCCCTGGGGCAGTTACTGATTTTGAGATCTTGTGTGTCCCCTGGTAAACACCCAGATCTCAACTGTACTGATTTAGTTACAACCAGCCCTTGAGAACCAATCAAATTCATCAAGTATAGGGTTCACTACACTCCCTGACCCCTGTAGGCCTGAATGGGGCGACATAATTAATTCTCACCAGTAAGTTGCATATGAAAGTGACCAGTGTCTGTTCAAGGTTATAATATTTAAAGGCTGATTCCCAACCTGTATGCCTGATTTTCCATCTGCAGTCACCGTGATTGCTTTGTCTGGAATTGTCCCTCCCATTAGTGTACATTCTGGGGGAAAGAGGGACACTGAACCAAGCCCTTGACTTTTCCCTAGTGAAAAGAAATAACTCTTACAAATTTTAGTTGTGTTCAGTTACTCAGGTTTAGGGGTTTTGTTCCTGCAGTGTAATTTATACTATCTAGATCTTCCTTCCTTCCTTCCTTTCTTTTTCTTTCTTTTTTTTTTTTTTTTTTTTTTTGAGACAGGGTCTCGCTTTGTAGTTCAGGCTGCCCTGAGCTCACTATGGAGACAATCCTGAGTCTCTGCCTCCTGAGTGCTGGGATTACAGGCGTGAGCCACCACACCCAGCTTTGTGGTATGCGGTGTTGATTGTTGGTGGGCGTGTCTCCACTCCCAGCATTATATGTGGTTACTGGGGATCGAACTCAGGACCTTGCACTTGCGCAGCAGGCACCAGAACCACTGAGCTAACCCTCCGGCCCTCTTCCTTTCTTTTTCTTTCTTTCTCCTTTCTCTCTTTGATCTCTTTCTTTCTTTCTTTCTTTCTTTCTTTCTTTCTTTCTTTCTTTCTTTCTTTCTTTCTTTCTTTTGGCAGTACTGGCATAGAACTCATTAACTTAGTTAGCCTTTATGGACTGATACATTATAGTACCTATCAGAAACCAGTCATTAACTAAGAACTCAGCACTACAGACTTCGGATAACGTACACAAGATAGGAGAGTGCAGAGTAGATGAAAAAATAATGCATCACGGTTTTGTAGTAGAAGTATTTCTGTAGAAAAGAAGGTAAGAAACATTTGTATTCAGGAAAGGATGTAAAGAAAGAGCTTAGAAGATCTGAATTTTTTTTTTTTTTTTTTGCTTTTTGGAGACAGGGTCTTGCTTTGTAGTTCAGGCTGGCCCTGAGCTCACTATGGTGCCCAGGCAAGCCGCTGAGAACTCAGCAATCCTCCTGTCTCTGCCTCCCGAGTGCTGAGATTACAGGCGTGAGCCACCACACCCAGCATTATATGTGGTAACCGGGGATCGAACTCAGGTCCTTACGCTTGCGAGGCAGGCGCCAGAACCACTGAGCTAACCCTCCGGCCCTGAATTTTTTTTTTTTGAGACAGGGTCTCGCTTTGCAGTTCAGGCTGGCCCTGAGCTCACAATGTAGGCGAACCTCGAACTCAGCAATCCTCCTGTCTCTGCCTCCTGAGTGCTGGGATTACAAGCATGAGCCACCACGCCCGGCGAAGATCTGAATTTTTTAAAATGAGGTTTGTGGGCTTGCTGGCTGCAGAAGCAAAGGATTTCTCAGTGGAGGGAACAAGATGAGCCAAAAAAGGGAAGACAGGCCCGTTCTGCATGTACAGATTTTACATCTATCAGTTATTAGGTAGAGGCCTGAACTCCAGTGCCATCTAGTGGTCTAAAGGAGAATGGAAGTACTTTCAACACATGCTATGGGAATCTGGAAGGGTGCTGAAACTAAGCAGTTTAAGGAAAGGTCGTTGAACTTGATAATGCAGTCGTGTGTGTGTGTGTGTGTGTGTGTGTGTGTGTGTGTGTGTGTGTGTGTGTGTGTGTGTGTGTGTGTGTGTGTGTGTGTGTGTAGTTTGAAACCTTGCCCACACCTATAGGGCATTTCTCTACTGTGATAGTAATATGAGTGCAGTTTGGACTTTTTTAAAAATTGAATTCTTGCCGGGCGTGGTGGCTCACACCTGTAATCCCAGCACTCGGGAGGCAGAGACAGGAGGATTGCTGAGTTCGAGGCTTGCCTACATTGTGAGCTCAGGGCCAGCCTGAATTACAAAGTGAGACCCTGTCTCAAAAAAAAAATTGAATTCTTTATTGGTACATTTTACATACAGCTCATAACCACAGAACATTGGGGAATTTGTACCAGTATGTGACAAGAGTTAATTCTTTTCTATGGTGCTCAGGCAAGCCTCCGCGAACTCAGCAATCCTCCTGTCTCTGCCTCCCAAGTGATGGGATTACAGGCGTGAGCCACCACGTCCGGCATTGTGGTATGAGGTGTTGATTGTTGGTGGGCGTGTCTCCACGCCCAGCATTGTATGTGGTTACCGGGGATCGAACTCAGGACCTTGCACTTGTGAGGCAGGTGCCAGAACCACTGAGCTAACCCTCCGGCCCAAGAGTTAACTCTTATTTTTACCCATATCTCAACCCACCCCACAACCCTCCACCTGCTATATACATGTGTTTTCCTTTTCTTTTCAAATCATACTTATTCTTTCCCCTCATTACTTTCTCCTACCACATTCCTTTTTTTTTTTTTTTTTTTTTTTTTAGACAGGGTCTGGCTTTGTGGTTCAGGCTGGCCCTGAGCTCACTATGTAGCTCAGGCAAGCCTTGAACTCAGCAATCCAGCAATCCTCCTGCCTCTGCCTTCTGAGTGCCGCGGTTACAGGTGTGATCCTTTTTTCATCTTTTTAAGACGGTAATACCTGGGTTGCTAACCGCCCAAAGTTCAAACTTTACTTGCTAGTCAAGTCATATATCTGACTTGAGAAAAGCTGATGGACCAAGAGTTTCATGCACTGCTTAGATGCTTCAGTCTAAACACCACTCTCATTAGACAGCATGTAGTACTTGCATGTGTCCAGACTTTTATCACTGTACCTTTTTTTAACTTTACTGTGATATCAGCAGTAAAGCTAAGAAGAAAACTGAGAACCACAACAAAATTAAAGAATTGCAAAATTAAACCAGGCGTGGTGGCTCACACCTGTAAATCCCAGTACTCAGGAGGCAGAGGCAGGAGGATTGCTGAGTTCAAGGCTTGCCTGGGCTACATAGTGAGCTCAGGGCCAGCCTGAACCACAAAACAAGATCCTGTCCCCCCCCCCCAAAAAAAAGAATTGCAAAATTTGAATCAGGGTGCTGTCTGATTGGATGGCTAAGGGCATTATCGACATTGTTGGCAAAAACATTGTGCTTAAAGCAGCTAATGTAGCAAAAGATATGAAATCATTACCAGGAAACAACCCAGACCATCAAAGAAGTTGAAAAGTTACTGTCAATTTGGATAAATCAGAAACAACTGGATGGCCATAGCCATCTGAGACAGATATGTGAGATGTTTAAATGCCTCCATGGTGGTTTAATGAAGAATGCTGCAGAGCCAGTGCTAAGCAGCTAGAAATGTTCAAAGCCAGCCATGACTGGTTAGAAAAGTTAAAAAGGGGCCCGAGATTTAGCTCAGTGGTTCCAGCGCCTGCCTAGCAAGGGCAAGGTCCCTGGTTCAATCCCTGGTAACCACATACAACAATGCTGGGCGTGGTGACTCATGCCCACCAGCAATCAATACCACATACCATAGTGCTGGGTATGGTGGCTCACACCTGTAATCCCAGCACACGGGAGGCAGAGACAGGAGGATTGCTGAGCTTGAGGCTTGCCTGGGCTACACAGTGAGCTCAGAGCCAGCCTGAACTGCAAAGCGAGACCTTGTCTCAAAAATAAAAAAGAAAGATAAAGAATAAAACGGACTGGGAATGTAGCTCAGTGCCTCACGCATGTACACAGGGCCTCACACATGCCACACCACTGTGCTACATCCCCTGCTGTACTGTGTTTTGATGTGGTATCTAATGCACTATATTATTGTGTCTAGATGGTTTAGGGGATATTTCCACCACCTAAGGCTGTTAAGTGTGTTATAGTCCTGGAAAATGAATTTATAAGTAACTTCTGGGCCTCAGAACCAAAAATTTGGTTTTCCATTATTTCTTTTTTTTTTCTTTTTTTTTTTTTTTTGAGACAGGGTCTCGCTTAATAGTTCAGGCTGGCCCTGAGCTCACTATGTAGCCCAGGCAAGCCTCGAACTCAGCAATCCTCCTGTCTCTGCCTCCTGAGTGCTGGGATTACAGGCATGAGCCACCATGCCCGGCTCCATTATTTCTTATGGGAAAAATATATTGAGCTTTCAAACTTTCTGATGTTCAAACACAAGTTTGGAATGATTTGCATTTGACAACCGAGGTACTGTTGTGTAACACCGTAACATGCAAAACCACATAACTGATAAAAGTAGGTAGTTTTCTATGTGTATTTTATTTGCTTGCATGTGTGTGTATGAGTGTGTTTCTTTGTTGGGTTTTGTTTTGCTTTGCACTACTGAGAATTGAACCCAGGGCCTTCACTCCCAGGCCTTTTTATTTGCTTTGTTTTAGCCAGGGTCTCACTGTGTAGTTCATGCTGGCTTCAAACTTCCAGTGACTCAGCCTCTCAAATACTGGAATTACAGGCCTCTGCCATTGTGTTCAGCTCTCCACTACCCCCAGTATGGGGAATCAAACTCAAAACCTTGTGCTTGCCAGGAGGTGTGGTGCCGCTAAACTACATCCCCAGCCCTCTCCAAATCTTTTTATTTTTTATTTTGAGGCCTAGCTGTGCTCCAAGTTGTAGATTCTCTGCCCTCAGCCTCTAGAAAAAAGTAAGTAGTTTTGTGTAATCAGAGAAATCATAAATTGAAGAACACTATTTTCTTAAAACAGTATAATGTTAAATAAATCAATATAAAATTTTAAGATTTTAGTAGATTTTTAGGTCCCTATAATAAAGGAAATTAATAATTAGATGGACAAGTGGGCCGGAGGGTTAGCTCAGTGGTTCTGGCGCCTGCCTTGCAAGCACAAGGTCCTGAGTTCGATCCCTGGTAACCACATATAATGCTGGGCGTGGTGATTCACGCCCACCAGCAATCAATACCACATACCACAGTGCTGGGCGTGGTGGCTCATGCCTGTAATCCCAGCACTCAGGAGGCAGAGGCAGGAGGACTGCGGAGTTCGAGGCTTGCCTGGACTACATAGTGAGCTCAGAGCCAGCCTGAACTACAAAGCGAGACCCTGTCTCAAAAAAGGAAAAACAAAAATTATATGGACAGGGCCAGAGATTTCGCTCAGTGGTTCTAGCGCCTGCCTTGCAAGCGCAAGGCCCTGAGTTGTTCCCGGTAACCACATACAATGCTGGGCGTGGTGACTCATACCCACCAGCCATCAATGCCACATACCACAGTGCCAGGCATGGTGGCTCACTCCTGTAATCCCATACTCAGAAAGCAGAGGCAGGAGGATTGCTGAGTTCCAGGCTTGCCTGGGCTATATAGTGAGCTCAGGGCCAATCTGAACAACAAAGCGAGACCCTGTCTCAAAAAAAAAAAAAAAAAAAAAAAAGAAAAGAGGACAGAAAAATGGGCTCGGGAGGACCTCTCAGTCAGTATTGAGCAGGTACCTCATTTACTGAGAGCTTGATATTTATACAGATTTGAAGGTCTGCAAGGACATCACCAATGGTCTCTGATTGTTTACAAAGATGCATAGTATCAAAGCATTTATCAAACAAAGTAAGGTCTTAAGTATAGATTATCCTGTCTTAGGTTGACTCCCTTAAGTTTAAAATATAATTTCCCTAATCTAAATGATAACCTATATTTCCCTGTACTGTTTTCCTTAAAGCAAATCTCAGAAAAATAAATCTATCATATAGTCAATCGTTCTGCAGAGTTGCAGAATAAGTTAAACTTATATCTCAACCTAAATGTCAGGAGGGCAGAGCAGCATGTGTCATGATAAAAGAACAGTGGTCACTGGCCCGGAGGGTTAGCTTGGTGGTTCCGGCACCTGCCTCGCATGCGCAAGGTCCTGAGTTCGATCCCCGGTAACCACATAGAATGCTGGGCGTGGAGACACACGCACCAACAATCAACACCGCATACCGCAATGCCGGACATGATGGCTCACGCCTGTAATCCCAAAACTCGAGAGGCAGAGACAAGAGGATTACTGAGTTCGCGGCGGCTTGCCTGGGCACCATAGTGAGCTCAGGGCCAGCCTGAACTACAAAGCAAGACCCTGTCTCAAAAAGCAAAAAAAAAAAAAAAAAGAACAGTGGTCAGCAGCCCAGGCCAGAGCCCAGACTTTCTTAATCAGGCATCCCCAGTGCAGCAACACAAAAGATCACAGATTCCTTGGGAGCTGGGTAGCACTATTTGATATAGTGCAGGTCTTGCAACTGCTAGTTGGTGCAGCACCCAGTGCAGATCTCCAGGCCTGAAGAGTCTTCTCTAGCAGGGTCTGCTTCCCACAGCTCAGTGCCCAGCCACCTGCCTTGCAAAGGCAAGGTCCTGAATTGCATCTCCCCAACAAACACACAACAAAGAAACCGAGAAAGGTACATTAAACATTTACATCTTTAGGAAGAAAGATTATTGAGATGTTTCCGTATTTGTAAGGATTCTATTATATGCTAAACACCATTCAGTCTTATTAATTCACATGTCCTGAACAGTGTTCCTGGAGCCTCAGTAATTCCAAGGACTTGACCAAACTAATTTAGCAAATAGGAGTTTAGTTACCTATTTTTGCTGATTCTTTTAAGTTGGTTACCATTTTAAAGAAATGGAGAAGAAAATGATTTTGAACCAGCTACCTCCCCAGTTGAGTTTTTACCACCACAAGCATAGTAACAGCAATTCCTTTAAACAAAAACAAAGCTTTCCATCTACTTCCTCCTACTGCAGTGCCAGATCCTCCCACAGCATCCATCTGTCCTTAAGTCTGGCTGGTGCCCTCTCTCCAAGAAACAGGCTCAGGCAAGGGACAGCAAAAAGTTGGAGCAGGAAAAAAAAAGAGAAGACTAAGGGCTGGGGATTTAGCTCAAGTGGTACCGCACCAACCTTGGATACACAAGGGCCTGAGTTTGATCCACGGTACCCCTAAAAAAAAAAAAAAAAAAGAGGACTATTGAAGACAAAACTTTCAATTTAAAGAATTAGGAGCAAAGCAACAGAAGTTTATCCAGGTTGTCATGCATCAAGTTAAAGCTGTTTGACAAAATCCATGTCAAGTAGCACAAAGTGAAGCCAAAAAGAAGTTGAAAAAAGAGGACTAGATAGAATTGCAGGAGCTAAAACGAGCTCTTCAATCCTGGAGTCACTGCTCAAAAAATAAGTAAAGATCCCAGATCCATTGTATGTGCCTTCTTGAAGTGAGGACAGAGTACTAAAGAAGATAAATTCAAGTTCTTGATACAGTTATCAATGAGTAACTTCTGTTCCTCATATTTATATAATTTAAAGATTGTGTAGAATGTGAGCATGGTACTTTATGCAGATTCGGTATTGTATATTTTTGGACAGATTGATGGACATTTGAAATGGAAAAAAAGGAATGGTAATGCAGACAAATCTGCAAATTCTCTTTTTTCTGCTCTCTGTCTCTCTGTCTCTGTCTCTCTGTCTCTGTCTGTCTGTCTCTCTCTCGTGGTGTTTTGTTTTGTTTTGTTTTGTTTTGTTTTTTTGAGACAGGGTCTCACTTTGTAGTTCAGGCTGGCCCTGAGCTAACTATGTGTCCCAGACAAACCTGGAACTCACCAGTCCTCCTGCCTCTGCCTCCTGAGGGCTGGGATTACAGGTGTGAGCTGCCACACCCAGCATTGTGGTATGTGGTACTGATTGCTGGCAGGTATTGAGTCACCACACCTGGTACTGTAGTATGTGGTTACTGGGGATCAAACTCAGAACCTTACACTTGCAAGGCAGATGTTGTAACCACTGAGCTAAAATCCTTGGCCCTTGTTTGTTTTTGCGGTACTGGGATGGGGGATCGAACTCAGGCCCTTGAGTCCAAGGTTGACACGGTACCACTTGAGCTAAATCCCCATCCCACCTTGTTTTGCTTTTTGAGACAGGGTCTCTCACCATGTGATTCAGACTGACCTTGAATTCACTACAGAGCCCAGGCTGGCCTTGAATTTGAGATTACCCCCCTGCCTCAAATGCTGTGATTTCAGGTGTGTACCACCACACCTAGATAGTAGTTATATTTTTCCATCATAGAAAATATGTGTGGATACTGGTATTGTATCAAAGATTGCTGGGGATGTATAAGTCTACTGATTAGATGTAGATCCTAATGTTACTCATGTCCTTTTTACTGTAATAATAATTCCATGCTTATGTGGAATTTTGATTTTTTTGTTTTAGGTTATTGTTTTGTTTTAGTTTTTGGTTTTTTGGCCTTGAACTCACTGTGTAGCCCGGGCTGGCCTCCAAGTCACAGGGTTCATCCTGCCTTGGCCTCCTAAATTCTAGGATTATAGGCATATGTCACTATGCCTGGCTCTACATTAAGTATTCATTGATAAGGATATACTACTTTTCTAACCTTTAAGATACACATTTTCTTTTCTCTGTTTTTCTTTTTTGGGGAGATATGGGGTGACACAGGGATCTGAACCCAGGCTATAAGCATGCTCAGCAAGCACTATATCTCTGAGCTACATCCCCAGCACAAGATAAAAATATTTTAAATAACTTTAAAGTCATATTACATTTATTCTGGTTTCTTTTATTTTTACTTGTTCTTTTGTTTTGTTTTGTTTTTTATTGAGACAGGGTCTTGCTTTGTACCTTATGCTGGCCTCAAACTCACAACAATCCTCCTGCCTTAGACTCTCAAGTGCTGAATTACACGCCTGAGCCACCACACTTGGCAGCTTCTCCTCCTTCTCCTTCTCCTTCTCCTCCTCCTCCTCCTCCTCCTCCTCCTCCTCCTCCTCCTCCTCCTCCTTCTCCTTCTCCTTCTCCTTCTTTCTTTTTCTTCTTCTTGAGACAGGTTTTCACTTTGTAGTTCAGGCTGGCGTTAAACTCACTTTGTAACCCAGACTGGCCTCAAACTCACAGCAATCCTCCTGCCTCTGCCTCTGAGCGCTGGGATTACAGACATAGGCCACCACACCTGGCTGAATGTGTTCTAGAAAGATGAGAAATTAATAGTCGGGTTGGGGATTTGGCTCAGATGGTACCACACCTACCTTGGAAGCACAGGGGCCCAAGTTTGATCCCCAGTACTACAGAAAAAAACCCCAAAATTAATAGTGGTTTTTCTGTGGGTGGAGGGTGGTGGGCACCTAGTGCTTTCTGCTTTGTCCAGCTTCCCGATAAATAAATCTCTTTGTTAATAATGGTCTGATGAGTTCTTAAATCTCATTTTATCCCATGAAATGAAGCAGGGAAATGAATTCCCTTTGACTTCTGTGTAAGTCAAGATTGACTTTAGGTGAACAGTGCACTGTTACCAACTGGCTGACAGTTTTTTTTTTTTTTTTTTTTTGAGACAGGGTCTCACTTTGTAGTTCAGTCTGGCCCTGAGTTCACTATGTAACCAGGCAAGCCCGGAACTCAGCAATCCTCCTGTCTCTGCCTCCCGAGTGCTGGGATTACAGGCGTGAGCCACCATTCCCGGCACTGTGGTATGTGGTATTGATTGCTGGTGGGTGTGAGTCACCACGCCCAGCATTGTATGTGGTTACCGGATCAAACTCAGGACCTTGCGCTTGCAAGGCAGGTGCTAGAACCACTAAACTAAGTCTCCGGCCCGACTGATGGTTATTTTGCTCAGGTACAAATTACAGTTAAGCAAAGTGAAACTCTTTTGGCATTAACAGCCCCGAGGTTTGAACACCAGTAGCTGTCATTTTTTGATGTTAGTGTCAGCCAGAGCTGTCAGCTACTGGCAGCCCAGAGAAGCTCTTCTAGAGCCTGGAGGTGGCATCCTGACCACTTCATGACCACCCATCCTGCTCTAACCACCAGCTGCCTTCCAGATTCCCAGCCCTGCCTGCTGCTGGTGCTTTCTGTCCCAGCAGCCTTTGGTGTTACCAGCTCTCTGCACATTGACTCAGCCTGCTCTAATCAAAATAGAAATCATAGATGGGTAACAATACACCATCCAAAAGAAGCTTTATTCAGATTTACACAGCACAGAGCAAGCATCGAGCAGCTAAGTATATGGGGATGTGGCTTATGTAGAGAGACTACTGGGCTCATGCTTATGCAAATTCCTGCCAGCTAATTTGGATGGGGTGGGCTCCTCAAGGCCAGATTGAGGGCAGACACCGAGGTCGGGATCAACTGGGTTGGACTTGTGAAGGAAGGTTGCTACAGCCAAAGCCAAGTCTCTGCAGAGGAGCCGTGGGGCATCTGGAGTAGCTGTGGCTGGCTGTCATGAGGTGCCTGGGGCAGCTGTGGAAGAAAAAGAAAGTACCTCTTGAGAAACATTGCCTTCTTGTCTCCTGTCTCACAGAGAAAGGTTTTACATGAGGGTTCCCTGTGGGGGCAGAGGGCTCCCTGGAATCTTCCTTGCTGCCCTGGCCAGAGAATTGCTGTCTTGGTGTAATCGTGGTGGAGTCATTTCCCTCCTCCTGTGGGTAAGATTGTTTGAAATGGGATGAACTAGTTTACTTCTGGTTTGTAGCTAGTAGAAAGGGTATCAAAAGGGTCTGGCACATCCCCTGCCCTTCCTGTCCTCTTCTTTTTTCCCTTTCCTGCTGTTATATACTATACTTCTTGATGTCATTCCTGCCATTGTGAGCTGATAGGCACCCTCAGCCTTAGGGGACAGTTTGTAAGTAAGGAGGGTAGGTGGAGCTGTGGAGGAGGGACAAGCGGTCACACCAACACTTTGGAGCTGGGTTGGGTCTACGTGGAGCTCCAGAGATGTTTCCCAGCCCCTTCTTCCCAAGAACCAATGAACAAAATTAGGGGCCTTCCTCCTGAGGTCTGGGAACCATGCATGGGAGTGCAACTTGGGGTAGAAAACGGCCTTCTTTGTCAACTGATTCATTCTCCAGAATTCAACTTGTTCTCCAACTCAGTGGTGTTTGAAAGCAACTTTATCCAGGTATCCCCATGCATCTTAAAGCCAGATGTCTTACCCTTTCCAAAAACTGTTCCTAGGCCTTGATGAGAAAATGCTGTGGATGATGAGTATGGTGGCTCACACCTGTAATCTCAGCATTTGTGAGGCTGAAGCAGGAGGAGTGTTGTGAGTTCAAGGCCGGCCTGGGCTACATAGTGAGTTCGGAGTCAGTCTGAGTTACAAAGTGAGACTGTGTCAAAAAAAAAAAAAAAAAAAAAAGGACCAGAGGATTAGCTCAGTGGTGTCACACTTGCCTTGCAAGTGCAAGGTGCTGAGTTCAATCCGGTAACCACATACAACAATGGTGGGCATGGTGACTCACGCCCACCAGCAGTCAACCAACAATCACCACCACATTCCACAGTGCCGGGCGTGGTGGCTCACGCCTGTAATCCCAGCACTCAGGAGGCAGAGGCAGGAGGATTGCTGAGTTCGAGGCTTGCCTGGGCTACATAGTGAGCTCAGGGCCAGCCTGAACTACAAAGCGAGACCCTGTCTCAAGAAAGAAAGAAGGAAAGAAAGAAAGAAAGAAAAGAAAGAAAGAAAGAAAGAAAGAAAGAAAGAAAGAAAGAAAGAAAGAAAGAAAGAAAGAAAGAAAGAGAGAAAGAGAGAAAGAGAGAAAGAGAGAAAGAGAGAAAGAGAGAAAGAGAGAAAGAGAGAAAGAGAGAGAGAGAGAGAGAGAGAAAGAGAGAAAGAGAGAAAGAGAGAAAGAGAAAAGGAAAGAAAGAAAGAAAGAGAGAGAGAGAGAAAGAAAGAAGAAAGAAAGAAAGAAAGAAAGAAAGAAAAAAGAAAGAAAGAAAGAAAGAAAGAAAGAAAGAAAGAAAGAAAGAAAGAAAGAAAGAAAGAAAGAAAGAAAGAAAGAAAGAAAGAAAGAAAAAAGACTTGGGGCAAGAAAAGCAGAGGGTCTGGGTCCCAAGTTCACCTCACTTTCTGCCTCCAGCATGAAGGAGCTCCTTGCAGGCCTTAAGAAACTACTTTCAGGGCTGGAGATTTAGTTCAGTGGTTCCAGCACCTGCCTCGCAAACTAAAGGTCCCTGGATTGATCCCCAATAACCACACATACAACAATACTGGCATGGTGACTCACACCCACCAGCAATTAGCACTACATACCACAGTGCAGGCCATGGTGGCTCACACCTGTAATCCTAGCACTTGGGAGGCAGAGGCAGGAGGATTGCTGAGTTCAAGGCTTGCCTGGGCTACATAGTGAGCTCAGGGCCAGCCTGAATTACAAAGCGAGACCCCATCTCAAAAACAAACAAACAAAAAAAGTAATTACCTTCAGACCTTATAGAGGAGGTATGCTGGTTCTGTCTAGAGGCAGATCCACAGGTCTTCACCCACCTGGATGGTTTAGAAGAGTGAAGGCTGCAGTTAGAAACCCTGCTCTGAGATCTAGCCTTCTCTCTCTAGCATGGCTGAGAGATAGCTGTGTTTGCCAGCAAGGGCTTACTTAGGTCAGTGGCAACCCAAAACCTACTCATTTATTGCAAAGTGCCAACACTGGAATTAAACCTGTACACTGAGGTTTTAGTTTAGAAAAGACAACTCATACATTTGGCTCAAATACCAATAGAGGGCTGTGTGAAAAAATAAAGAAAGAAAGAAAGAAAGATCTTCATCAATAGAATTTAAATTTTTATTTATTAACATTTGGCTCAAGTACCAATAGAGGGCTATGTGTGACCACTGTGGCATGTGTGATACAGGTTCACCACCACAGTCCTAGGTGAATTGGTCTTACCCTGATTTCTTTATTTTTTCTAGTACTGGTGCTGAACTCAGAACCTTGAGTTTGCTGGGCAGGCTGCAGCACCACTGAGCTGCATCCCCAGCCCCACCCTCCAAAGAGTGGTGAGCAAGTGTTTGCGGCCTAGGGAAGATGGAGTAAGGGGTGGTTGTCTGCTAGCAAGTCTTACCCAGGTGTTGTTTAGCTTCAGCACAGCCTGCTGACCTGTTCACCGTGCTGCTTTGCAGTATGGCATAAGCAGCAAGCACATACTAAACACCTACTGTGCGCAGGCTAAGATATGCTAAGGATATCAGTCTTGGGCAAGAAGCTTGTGGTTTGGTTTACTAGATACTATAAAAGAGTAACTATTTAAACACACTTGTGTCATAGAGCTTCGATCAGCTGATCCCAGTGGCATGGGAACAGAGGGCAAGTGCTGGGGGCATTTGGGCCATTCTCTCTGGACTTTGGCAATGGCAGACAGCATCTCAAAAACAGTGTGTTTGATACATACATATATATAAATATATATTTATATATAATATATATATTTTTTTATTTTAGTTTTTTGAGACAGGGTCTCACTTTGTAGTTCAGGCTGGCCCTGAGCTCACTATGTAGCCCAGGCAAACCTCACAGCAATCCTCCTGCCTCTGCCTCCCAAGTACTGGGATTACAGGCATGAGCCACCACGCCCAGCGTCGTGATATGTTGTGCAGGGGATCAAAACTTGGGACCTTGCATTTGCCAGGTAGACTCCAGAACCACTGAGCTAAATCCCCAGTCTGCTCTTTGATATATTGCTGAGGCTTTGATAAGAAAGGACAGGGGTTCCAGACAGACTGCGTTTGAAGATCCAGGGAGACTGTACTATGCAGAGGTTTCTGCAGGATGAAACCCCACCTGGATGGAGTAGGAAAGTAGCAAAGAGTTATAGGAGAGAAGGTGGAACCCCTTAGAGGAGAGTATGGGGCTTAATTTGGAGACTTCACAGAGCACGGAGCTCTCTCTACTGCAGTGCCTCGTTTGGGAGCTTGTTCACGGCCCTTAGTGCTCCACAACCCTTGCGGGCCCAGGGGGACGGATGGGATCAGCTGGGACACTGCGGCGAGCTCACAGCTGACACTGGTGGAGAAGGAGCAGTGGCAGGACTCAGACTTGGGCTCTAATTTCCAGTCTTTTCTCTTTGACTCTGATGCTTTGGCATCAGATGTGTTCTCATCCGTTTCTCTTTGGTTTAATGTTAAAACTGCCTAGATTCCCTGAGTGGACACCAAAGGGACCAGGCAGCAGGAAACTGCTAGGGAGGAGAACCTGCTGTAGGGGTGACTCGGATCTCATCCGCAGTTACAGTTTGGGGTCTCTCAGTGCTTCCTTCCTCTCTCCCCTCACCTCCGCATCACCATCTCCTTCACCACTGTCACCTGTGCAACATCAGCCCCAGACATTTCCGAAGCACTTACTCTTGATGCATGAAGTCCTCTATATCTGTGAGGGGTATGGACTTCATTCCGTAACACGGGCTCCAAGAAATGCTACTCTTTTCCCCAAAACCAAAAGTCATTTCTCTTGGAACACCACCTGGTCAAGCTGCTAGCAATTAAATTTCAGTTGTTGTTGGAGTTTTTCCCTTTTCCCTAATTCCAACGGGGGCTGTACAATGGCTCTGACAGCTTTACAAACTGTAACATTTGGAAGATACTGGTCTTGGGAACACAGGGGTCTCACTTGGGGTCTCCCTCCTTACCTGAGTCCTGTGATTCCTTAGTGAGCACAACCCTGTAGACTTCCTGCCAGTGAGCTGAGACACTTTGGCCCATGCAGGCGACCAGTCTCCCTGTCCTGATATGGCCTCTGGGTGCTGCAGGAGAACAGGTCCTTGCCATACTCAAAGCCCATCCTGAGGGAAGCTCGAAAACTACCCTCAACTTGAGCTATCTGGATCATCCCTAAGGGGAATGGGAAAGGGATGTTGCTAGAATTTCTGCTATGGGTCCTGTTCTCCTGTGAGTCACCACAGCATGAGGCAAATTAAAGAACAGATAGGAAATAAGACTTAGAATGAAGAAAGCGTGTCTTGGAACCTGATCAATCCTGCCAATAGCAGCAAAAACAAAGGTCTCTCGGTACATCCAGTGTCTATTGAATACAGTTGTGGAAAGGAATAGGGAGCTGGGCATGCTTAGAAGGCATCCAGTGAAATGTTGCCTAACACTTGGCATGATGCTTCATACCTCCTGTCAGCAGCTTCTCCTCCCCTTCTGGGGACTTCTTTGCACTATTTCCCTTCTAGCACTTTAGAAACCAGTGATGACTTTGTGTCCCAGGGGAGGAAGGGACAAAAGTTTCAGTGTCAGGCCAGAGATTTAGCTCAGTGGTTCCGGCGCCTGCCTCACAAGCACAGGGTCCTGAGTTTGATCCCAGTAACCACATATGATGCTGGGCATGGTGACTCAAGCCCACCAGCCATCAATACCACATACCACAGTGCCGGGCGTGGTGGCTCACACCTGTAATCCCAGCACTCGGGAGGCAGAGACAGGAGGATTGCTGAGTTTGAGGCTTGTCTGGCTACATAGTGAGCTCAGGGCCAACCTGAACTACAAAGCGAGACCCTGTCTCAAAAAAAAAAAAAAAAGTTTCAGTGTCATTCAGCTTTCACTTATTTGTGATCCTTTTAGAGCTGGATAATGCCGAGGACATCATGAAATTTCTTTTGCCAATGAGTTAAAGTCTATGTCATATACCTGTCACCAAGCTGCAATGTGCTAACATCTGTACCCTTCCACCCTTTGTGGCCCACATATTTGGGGCTGATTTCCAGGTCACCAAGGCCGGAAAATGGATGAACCTCTGTGAAGCCTCTAGCACTGTGATCCTTGGGGTGACCTCCTCCGTGCCCTCCTTGCCACTCCCCAACGTCCTCCTCATGGCCAATGTCACCTGGCCCCAGGATCAGCTTTCCACCTGTAACACACCTGGGGTTGCCCCAGTCATCACCCTCAGCAGGTAAAGGCAGGCTGGTGGGAGGGCAGCGCAGAGTGACGATGACTGGCTTATGCATTGTTGTGTAGCTGGATTGTAGATCAGAAGCAAGGACAGGGGTCTTTCCATTTTGTCTTATTCTGATTTTTTTTTCACCAGTAATATCGGCTAATTTATAACCCAAATGGAGGAGAAAACTGAAACTTAGTAAAACATTTCATTCATGAAATAAATCATGAGAGTAACTGAATTGATGATCATACCACAAATGTATACTATATTACAGATAATTCTTTTTTTTGAGACTGGATCTTGTAGTTCAGTCTGGCCCTGAGCTCACTGTGTAACCCAGGCAAGCCTTGAACCCAGCAATCCTCCTGCCTCTGCCTCCTGAATGCTGGGATTACAGGAATGAACCACCACAACCAGCATTGTGGTATGTGGTACTGATTGCTGGTGGGTGTGTCACCATGCCCGGTATTATTGTATGTGGTTACCGGAGGAACTCAGGGACCTTGCACTTGCTAGGCAGGCACCTGAACCACTGAGCTAAATCCCCGCCCCTACAAATAATTTTATAGATGAGTTATTTTTGAGTTTGCTTCTTTAGAAAGCAAAGATCTGATACATAGAACACACACGCTCTTGTGGTGAGTCCGATCTTCCTTTTATCAGTGTGCATGTCACTAAATCACAGTGGAATCCGTGGTACAGCCACCATGTCATACTGCCGTTTTTCTAGTACTAGGAAATCTAGATTCCAACTGCTTACAAGTAAGCAATTCAGTTTGTTCTGATCTGAATAAGTATTTTTTTTTTTTTTGAGACAGGGTCTCGCTTTGTAGTTCAGTCTGGCCCTGAGCTCACTATGTAGCCCAGGTAAGCCTCCGCGAACTCAGCAATCCTCCTGTCTCTGCCTCCCGAGTGCTGGGATTACAGGCGTGAGCCACCACACCCAGCACTGTGGTATGTGGTATTGATTGCTGGTGGGCGTGAGTCACCACGCCCAGCATTGTATGTGGTTACCGGGATCGAACTCAGGACCTTGCTCTTGCAAGGCAGGCGCCGGAACCACTGAGCTAAATCTCTGGCCCTGAATAAGTATTTTAAGGGAAGGTCACTGGTCACCATATAAAAACTTCTGAAAAATTCCTGGATTGTTTTGCTATTGATTTATTGAGAATGCAGTCAGAATAGAGACTCACATATTCCTTCTTGTTTTCATTTGTAATGAGGACAGTGTTCTTTAGTCAGTAAGCTATGCAGAACTCCTTTATACCTTCTTTTAACAAATACTTAGCTAGCATCTACATGTACCAAGCACTGTGTATAGTGCTGGAGAGAAAGGAGTATATAGTTCCCACCTTAATGGACATGGTGGCACACATAGTCCCAACACTTGGGAGGCTGAGACAGAAAGATCTCTCCATGGCTGGAGATTTAGCTCAGGGGTTCCAGTGCTTGCCTAGCAAGAGCAAGGTCCTGAGTTTTTTCCTAGTAACCACCAACAACAATACTGGGAGTGGTGACTCACACCCCCCAGCAACCAGTACCACACACCACAATGCCAGGCATAGTGGCTCATGACTGTAATCCTAGCACTCGAGAGGCAAAGGCAGGAGGGTTGCTGTGTGTTTGAGACTTGCTTGAGCTACATAGTGAGCTCAGGGTTAGCCTGAACTACAAAACAAGACCCTGTCTCAATGGAGGATTGCTGAGTTTGAGGCTTGCCTGGGCTACATGGGGAGCTCAGGGCCAGCCTGAACTACAAAGTGAGACCCTGTCTCAAAAAAAAAAAAAACCCCTGTCTCGAAAGAAAAAGAAAGAAAGAAAGAAGGAAAGAAAGAAAGAAAGAAAGAAAGAAAGAAAG
>PVIC010017380.1:0-32652 GCA_004025085.1 Thryonomys swinderianus | reverse complement strand
CAAGGACCTGAGTTCGATCCCCGGTTACCACATATAATGCTGGGCGTGGTGGCTCACGTCTGTAATCCCAGCACTCGGGAGGCAGAGACAGGAGGATTGCTGAGTTCGCGGTGGCTTGCCTGGGCACCATAGTGAGCTCAGGGCCAGCCTGAACTACAAAGCAAGACCCTGTCTCCAAAAAGCAAAAAAAAAAAAAAAAAAAAGAGATGAAGATATCAAAATTGTGGATGGAAGCAAATCTAAAGAGAGCCAGGCCTCAAGATGGAGATGCAATAGCCAGGCTTGCATGTCTCCTTAGAGATAAAGAGCAATTTGAGATTACACTATGATTAGTGCCAGATGGTCCAATGGTTATAGGCAGCTAAATTAGGTAGAAATTAATAGGCAGTCTGACAAGGATGGGGTCTTGAAGTTAGTGGAGAAGATGAGAACACTCTAAAGCTGTGGCTGGAGATGCATCTGAAGAAGGTAAAGTCAGAGTGGAAATACTTGCATAGAGCCCTAAGGGGCAAACAGAACTTCAGACTGTATTGTAACTAGTACTACCCACTCCATTAAGTCTAGATGTGTATTGGACACCCAGGTGAGTGACCAGAATATCTGGACCTATCCCTTTCTAAGAATTCCTTTGTTCTTGGTATGTACCCTTATTATGTGACATACTTCCCTCCTGGATCAATATCAGCTAATGACTGTATCTGAAATCCTACAGGTTGATTATGATTTGGCCCATGTTGTACCCACATTGTGCTTTGCTGTATAAATTACCCTTGAAGAGTAGGGAAGCTGTACTAGGAACAAATTCCTGAGAGGCAGGAGAGGTCCCCAAAGGGGGTTGCCACGGATGCTCTTTACCTAGGGACTTTTTTGCAGTAAAATTGCCTTGCAGGTTACCTCCAGTTGGGCTAAAATCAACGTGTAGGGCCACAAGTGTAGTCATTTAGCTAATACTGACTTAATAGGAAAATAAGGCATAAAATAAGGGTACATTTGCAAGGAACTTTGTCTATAACCCTTAGCATAGAAAAAAGTAGAGGCATTCCTTGAAGGGGAAAGCGTCAGAATCGGGAAAGCGTCAGAATCGGGAAAGGGTCAGAATCATCTGTGTATGTGTTACATTGTTCAGGCTTACTGAAACAGATAATGCTAGTTATGGTGCAAATTCCAACTGCTGTTTATCTTTAGGGAGGCTTGCAGGCTTAGCTTTCATGTCTCCATCTTGGTTGTTTTCTATCAACTCAGCTCTTGATTAAATGCCCAGTTTGCCTCATTTCTATTCTGACTCTGTCTCAGGCCCTTTCCCTTTCTAACTGCCTTTCAATCTCTATTAATGTAGCTACCTACAGTACCCTTTTGATTGGAGCAGTTAGGGCAGGACTGATGAATGAGCCACTTGCAGGGACTGGCAGGCAGAGCAGGAGCAACGGCAAAGTGGATATGCAGAGACGACTGCTTCCCAAGGTTGTAGTTAGGACCAAGTTCAGGGTGTGACTGGGGAGGAAGGGAACTTCTACTTGGTGATATTAATCACTGCTCTTCTCTAATCCTGTGCAGAAAGTTGCTGCCCAAAAAGCTACTGTTGGTTTTTGGTGATTTTATTTTACAAAAAAGAGAACAAATAATCTTGAAAATAGATATGTAAAGTATCTAGATGAGTTAAAAGTTTCTAAAAGTACTATTGGATACTGCTACTAGCACTTAGCTTTCTCCAGAGTCCTGTTCTATATTCGAGAACTTCTTTCTCAGAGGGCTACCTGGGACTTTTTTAAGGATTTGGAAACTCCCCATGTACTGAACTCAAATTTACAAAATATCTGTATTATGATTTAAGTAACATCTTATAGTCAAAAATCATTCATTCTCAGGCTGGAGATTTAGCTGGGTAGTTCTGGTGCCTGCATAGCAAGCGCAAGGTCCCTAGTTTGATTCCCAGTAACCACATATAACAATGCTGGGTATGGTGACTCATGCCCACCAGCAGTCAGTACCACATACCACAGTGCCAGATGTGGTGGCTCATGCCTGTAATACCAGCACCAGGAGGCAGAGGCAGGAGAATTGCTGAGTTTGACACTTTCTTGGGCTCAGGGCCAGCCTGAACTACAAAACAAGATCTTGTCAAAAAAAAAAAAAATCATTCTTTGAGGCTATATGTCCATTGGGTAAACCACATGCTGGCCATTATTTATCTGTATTTATTCACCTTTGTAGAAATTCATTTGTAAAGTATAAAAAGGTTAAGTTCTGGGCCGGAGGGTTAGCTCAGTGGTTCCGGCGCCTGCCTCCCAAGTGCAAGGTCCTGAGTTCGATCCCCGGTAACCACATATAATGCTGGGTGTGGAGACACGCCCACCAACAGTCAGCACCGCATACCACAGTGCCGGACATGGTGGCTCATGCCTGTAATCCCAGCACTTGGGAGGCAGAGACAGGAGGATTGCTGAGTTTGCAGCGGCTTGCCTGGGCACCATAGTGAGCTCAGGGCTAGCCTGAACTACAAAGCGAGACCCTGCCTCAAAAGCAAAAAAAAAGGTTAAGTTCTAACAAGATCCTAAAAGATGCTATATTTGTTTACTGGGATTGGGTAGCAAAGGACCATGAATTGAGTAGCTTAAAACAATAGAAATTTATTCTCTCACAGCTGTGGAAGCTGCATGTTGATCTCTCTCTCTCTTTTTTTTTTTTTGAGACAGGGTCTCGCTTTGTAGTTCAGGCTGGCTCTGAGCCCACTATGTAGCCTAGGCAAGCCTCAAACTCAGCAATCCTCCTGTCTCTGCCTCCCGAATGCTGGGATTACAGGTGTGAGCCACCACGCCTGGCACTGTGGTATGTGGTATTGATTGCTGGTGGGCGTGAGTCTCCACGTCCAGCATTGTATGTGGTTACTGGGGATTGAACTCAGGACCTTGCTCTTGCAAGGCAGGCGCCGGAACCACTGAGCTAACCCTCTGGCCCTGTTGATCTCTTCTGAGACCTGCAGGGTAGGACTCTTCCTGCTCTTCCATCTTTCAGTGTTTGCCACCATCGTTTGGTGTTCCTTGCCTTGTAGATTCATTCCAGTCTCAGTGTTTGTTATTGCAGGGGCATCTTCTCCCTCTTTGCTTCTCTCTTCTGTAATGACAATAGTCATGTGGGATTTGGAGTTCACCCTACTCCCATATGAACTTATCTTAACTAATTATATCTGCAAGAATCCTACTTCCAAATAAAGTCATACCAAACTCATACCAGACGGATTTAAAAGAACTCAACTAAATATTTCTCTGTTCATATATTCCCCATGACATTAAGTCTGATAACTAGGTGCTCCAAAGCTCTGGATTGGAAATGTGGGTCTAAACACCAAACCCAGCCCTGCATACACTCAGAAAATGTGGGATGAGTTTTGTTTAGGGGCTAGAGCTCTGTAGACAGGTGGACCTGGCTCTACAGTGACAGGAGTCTGAATGACTCAGTGGTCACTGAGCTCCCAGGAGTCCAGTGTTCAAGGCTCTTTTACTAATCTCTTTTGAGTTCAGTTGCTTGAAAGTATAATTCATTGCCAAATTGTAAAGATGTTTCTTGGTGTCCATCTTATTTTTAGTTGCACTAAGTAAAGACAGGAACTACAATTAGATGGTCAAGCATTATCAGAAGGCACTGCGCTTCCACAGAAGGACCTGGTTTTGCTGAGTCTAAAGAGAATGGAAAATGATTTGCAATAAGCAAAGGCTACCTCACTATTTAGTTCAATTTAAAATGATAATATAATTCCGGCTGCATACAGCTGCACTAAACTTTTATTCTGTTTATTATTTGGACCCCAGAAAACAACATTCACTTTAGTTGCTGCTTTGACTTATGTACTGGAAAGAGAGTAGACTCTGGAATCAGTAGACATGAGTTTGATTCTTGGTTCTAAATCCTGGTTTCCCCACTGCAGTGAGCAGAGTAATGGCCCCTCAAAAGCCTCTGTGTCCTATTCCAGATACTGAATGTCTTAATTTACACATCAAAGGAGTCTTTGCAGATCTATCTGATCATGGTACCAACTGAGATGGAGTATCCTCTCTTACTCCAGTGAGCTGTATCTAATTACATGAATCCTTAAAAGTAGAGAAGCTTTCTCAGCTTTGGTTAGGAAAAGAAGTGATGGAGGGAAGTGTCAGAGTATGCGACATTGCTGGCTTTGAAGATGCATGAAGGGACCACAAGCCGAGGAATAGAGGTGGCTTATAGGAGCCGGAAAGGCCCAGACAGAATGTGGCCTTGCCAATGCCTTTATTTTAGAACTTTTATCTAAAAATCAGTAAGATAATGTTTTCTTGTTTTGAGCCACTAAGTTGAAGTCACTTGTTAAAGTACCAATAGGAAACCAATACATCTAGCTATATGGTTTTTCAAGTCTTGGTTTTCTCATCTATGAAAATCAGCTGAATAATATTGATGTCACAGAGCATCTGCATGAATTAACTGAGATGACAAACAAAGCCCAGTGCTGATCGCTTCATTACTAGCATTAGAAGTCCTGATGGATCTAGTTGGCTTCTCTCTGGTGCCTGGGCTCCAGTCTGAGGGCTCAGGCTAGTGCAGTAGCTGGCTGTGTGGACCATGCCCTGCTACTCAGAGCCGTGTGTGTGCTGATAGCATTAGCCTCACCTGGGAGCTCATTAGAATTGCCAAGATTCAGATCTTCCCTGCACAGTGACAGATTCTATTTTTTAAACAAGATCCCTAGGTGATTCACATGTGCTTTAAAATCTGAGAGGTTCTGAACCAGGCATTCTCTAGCATCTGAAATCTAACAGAGCAAATTGCCAGGCCCAAGATCTATGGTGATGGCCCTTCAACATCTGTATTTTTATTATGGCTCCAGTTATTTCTAATACACAGAGATAGAAAATCCCTTGAACAGATGCTTAAAAATGCACTTTAATATGGGATTCAGGTCAGAATTGTAAAATTTTCCATTAATACCTTTTTCTCTAAAGAGTAATGCTCTTGTATTATATTTTTTAAAGTACACAAAGGAATATATGCCAAGAACAACAAAGACACATTCCCCAGTGATTCACACACACACACACACACACACACACACTGATTCTTAACTGTCATGTCCCCATTCAGGCTTTCTGATGTGCATGTGAAGCCTTTTCTTTCATAGCATTTACCATGTGTTATGGCATGTATTTAGCTATCCCTCAAAAGCCTCATGGTGAGGTGGGGCTATTTTGGAGGTAGCTAAATCTAGAGTGTGTGATGCTAGCATTAAGGGAGTGTGATTATTGAACCACTACACATGGGTGATTGGTTAGGCCTTGTTCAGCAGTCTGAATAAGATAAAAGGAGCAGAAAGACACTGTTAAGCTCTCTTGTTGCTTTTGCTGCTACCATGAACCCTTTCCCCTCTGCTGCCCTACCTTGGAGGAAGCTGATTATGGACTGGGTAAAGGCAGTGGTGACATTGGGCAGCTGTCACAAACAGCATTGAGGAAATTGTTGCCCTTATTGATTTGGCAGTATGGACATTGTATAGGAGGCCGGGTACCCTGATGGGCTTGGCTCACATAGCATTTCACCCTTCTTAGCTTTTTCCTTCTCCTTACAGTTCTTAGGCTATATGGAGAATGAGGAGGTTTTACATCTCCATATGCCAAGCGGAACCAGAGAGGGTGCCATTGAGGTTCCCTTTCTGTATGTGATCTAGGACACAACCAGAGGAGACTCTGCTCTGGTTTGCATGTAGAATGTCCTCCAAAGGCCCATATGTTAAAGGCTTGTTTGCTCACGACTGGAAGGTTGTAGACTGTTTGAGGAGAGAGGGCCTAATGGAAGGAAGTGAGGTCATTTGGAGCATGTCCTTGAAGGGAACATTGGGATGCTGGTCTCTTCCTCTCTTTGCTTCTTGGCTGCCATGAAGTGAACAGGCCTTGTCTGCCATTCACTCTTGTGATACACAAGGAGACCTCAGTTTATGAACTTTATTTTATGATTTTTTTTAGGAAGATGGCTACAAGTATGTTTGTGTGGAGAAGATGATTATATTCATGCTTTTACACAATGTGAAGTGTGGGAATGGAAGCAAAATTTTGCTTATGCTTTTCTTTGTAAACCAACTGTTTGCAAATAGAAGCGTTCATGAATTGAGGCATTACTGTTTTATGCTGCCATCTAGCAATAGTGCCAAACACCCATGGACTACAACCCTGAGCCAAATAAACCATAAGCCCAAATAAAACTTTTCTCCTCATAAGTTGTTTACATTTACCATTTTGTGATGGTGACAGAAAGCTGGTAATTCAGACTCCATCTACCCTGGATATCTTTCCTGAGCTGTGGAGTGTCAGTCCACCATGCTTCTGTTTATCCACGCTGCCTATCTGTGATTAATGAAGCCAGTTTGCCTGACCTATCACAGTATCCCAATTCACTGTACTCATGGAAGTGACAGAGAGCTCTTGCACAGGTGAGGACCATACACTTTCCAGAGTCAACTCTGGAAATAGCCTCATGAGGTCCCCCAGTGTTTGACTCTTTAGCCAAGGGCTTAAAGGTTGCATTCTTGGGAAAGGAGCGTAAAGAGAACAGGCAGAAACTTATGTGTTATTCTTGAGGCTCTATTCAGTGATCATTATACCCTATAACAGCCTTTTTATTATAAAAATTATAATTTCCTGTAGTTGTTAGAAGAAGTAAAAATAAAAAGCTAAATTTTCTTTATGTCTTCTGAGGTCTTGAAATATGTATGTGATACCACAATGCTGGGTGTGGTGGCTCACGCCTGTAATCCCAGCACTTGGGAGGCAGAAGCAGGAGGATTGCTGAGTTCGAGGCTTGCCTGGGCTACATAGTGAGCTCAGGGCCAGTCTGAACTACAAAGCGTGACCCTGTCTCCAAAAAAAAAATGAAATATGTATGTGATACCTACTCTTTCATTAAAGGTGCACTGTCCCAAGAACTAATTATGTGACATGTAGGTAATACCATGTGATATAAAATAAGATGTACAATAATTTGGATTTATCACTAGATTCCAGGTGCAGACTAGAAACTTGGCTGGATTTTATTCTCAGCTTCTGGCTATATATGGCTTATAATAGGCTACTTCTAGCATCATGAATCTTTGATATAGCCCCTCCTTTTCTGTTTTCATTCCTTTATCTCTCCCTTCCTCTTCCTGGCTTCTGATTCTTACATTACAGGATCTGCATCATTGTGGGTCATCTGAGAGCATATAAAGCCAGGCAGAGCATATGTTGGCCCTTTCAAGGGTTTGGGAACCAAAATTCCTGGCAAAGGGAAAAGTGTTTTTCTTCTACCTGCTGTATGCTGTCCTGTCAATGCATATGTTCAATGTCCGGCTTGGAGGGCAGCCAGCTCCAAATCCCTCACTTCTTTCTGCTCACTGAGATTCTCTAGCATCCTATGACTCTGTAGACAGAAGCCTAAAAAGGCAAACACAAGTACTGTGCTTTCACTAAGCATGATGGCATCTGGCTGTAATCTGGACACTCTAGGAGGCTGAAGGAAGAGGATTGTGAGTTTGAACCTAGTCTAAGCAAATTAGTGACACTCTGTCTCAAAAATAAAAAATGGGCTGGGGATATAGTTCAGTGCAAAGGCCCTGGTTTAAGCCTTATTACCATGAGGTGGGATGAGGGAAGAGAACAAATTGTCTTTCAAACAGTTAATGAACCCTGTAGCCTCTTCATGGTTGGAAGGTTTGTGTGATTTATACAAACCAATGCATGCTTATAGTTTTTGGAAGCAGATGTTCACATATAAAGGAAACATGACTGAGTAGTGGCCATCTTTGTTAAGTAGAGGAGTGCTCTTAGAGGTGTTCTGAGGGCAGGAAATTTTATTCTTTAGGTCAGAAAGTTTAGAACTCTGAAGAACTGCAAAGCCCAATTTCTGAAAAACAACTTTGTTAACAGTCCAGGACTCAAGCCTCTTCTGACATTGCTAGGTCCGTGTCTTGCTAAGAAGGTCACTGATGCAGGAACAGTGTACAAAGAGATACAGCAGAAGACAGAAGAACTCAGCAGCAGCCTGACCTCTAGAGAGCAGCCTTGTTTAGCCAGCAGCTGTGGCCAACAGTTACCAGGTGCCAGGAGCAGTTCTAAGGATTTTATGTATGTTAACTTTTTTTTTTTCCACAAGACCACCACCTGTTGCAGAGAATAAATTAAGGTACAAGAAGTAGAGTGATTTACTTGAAATTACTCAGCAAGCAAGTGACCAAACCAAGCTCTG
Source organism: Thryonomys swinderianus (assembly GCA_004025085.1). Classification (NCBI taxonomy): domain Eukaryota; kingdom Metazoa; phylum Chordata; class Mammalia; order Rodentia; family Thryonomyidae; genus Thryonomys; species Thryonomys swinderianus. Next base: position 24,414 of record PVIC010017380.1, on the reverse strand, counting down.
CAGCCAACCTCCTCTCCAGGGCCGGTGATCTTTGCCTTAGAATCACACAGAGAAAAATTAATCAGGATTCCTAAATTCCATGTAGAAAGCAGACACCAAGATAAAATGTTATCAGAGCAAGGCAGGAGGACATTGAAAAGGACTGGAACCAAGCACCACCCTCCATCATGTGTGGAGATTTACAGTTTGTGGTATCCTTATGTGTGGGACACACCTACAGAAAGCCCTTTTCATGTGTTAGTACTGGCATCAGAGTGTGGAGACAATACTTCAGAGAGCATCTGACCACCTTGCTCAGATAGCCAGAACAAGACCCTCCAGACCGGGAGGTGAGGCAAGTACCCCCCAGCCAGAAGTGATGAACCCACACAGCGCACCACAGAATGCATCTAGCTGCTGGCCTAGTGGGTTCGCTGGCCCTTTCCACTGCTACTCCTGGTGACTGTGTGCAGGAAGGAGAATTTAGGGCTTCCTGGAGAGAGCAGAGGTCCAGTGCCTGGCAGGAGCATCTGGCCTGTTCCTAACACCCTCCCTATGTCCCCAGGGTCAGCTTGAAGTGGGGCCTCTTGGAGGCTTAGTCCTTCTTTAAGTAAGGCTAGTAACTGCCTCTAATCTGAGGTTGGGTGAGCCTAAGAGCTAAAAGTGCCGGTCATGTAAATGGGCTCTCACCTCCCAGAAGCCTTTGTGGTACAGTAACTGGCAGGGATGGGACTTCCTAGGGATTTAAAGTTAGGCCAGAGAAGGTGGATGGTCATGGAAAATTTAGGCTGGGCAGTCATTTGTACCAAAAGTATCTGAATTTGAATATTTTCCCAATGGACTGTTTTCAAATGGAAGCAAATTGTAGTTTGAATTTATAAGATGAGGATAAATTTCATTTTCCTGGTGCACAGTGGAAATAGACACTTCCTGAATAAAAGAAAAACATGGTTATAGAATGTAAACAGTCTTCCTATATGTCTGCAAGTGATTTGGGGGCATCAGTTTATATGTACCACAGGACATGATCATATCCATCTTCAAGAAGCCCTTTGAGAAAGGGCTTGAAGGTAGTAAGGAAAAGCCAGAGTAGCTTGTCCAAAATTTCAGATGGATGGTTTATGCTTCAGTCCATTCCACGTCCTCCTATTTTCATGACAGGAGACAATAAATTAAAAAATTATAAACATATTTATACCACACACATGTGTGCTTGCATAAACACACACATACAGTGTTGCTAAGAAGAAAACATAAGCAATGTGAGAGACTGAGAAACTGAACCTGGGGGTGTGGTTTGGGAAGTTTGGTTAAGGAAAGATAAAGTCTTTTAAGGCAGTACTCGAGTGCAGACCTGATTGAATGCACAGCTAAATTCCATTTGAGATGGGTACTGGACTTGGGTAAGTTTGTTGTTTGAATTATGGACTGAATCTATCTCTTCTAAATTTATACATTGAAGCTAACTCCTGGTACAGTGGGATTTGTATTGGGACCTTGGGCAGGTGATTTGTTTCAGAGTTGCCTCTGAGGGTAGGGTCCCACCATGATGGACACTGGTCCTTGGAAGAAGAGACAGCAAAGCTGACCTGTGAGGACACTGCAAACACTGCTACTACAGAAAGTAGAAACCCCTCACCAGGAGCTGTGTCTGCTGGTGCCTGGATTTTGGACTTCCCAGTCTCCAGCACTGTGAGAAATCACTGTCTGCTGTTGAAGTCACCCACTCTGTAGTACTTTGTTAGAGCATCTGGAGTTCTTATTGTTAGCTTTCATTTTATCCGTCATGTAGGATGGCCATGGGGTTCACTCTGCTCTTACCTTTTTCTAAACCTCTAGAAATAACTTCAGGGGTGTCCCCCAGAGTTGAAATGTCACTCTCCACTCCAGTTTTGTGAAGGTACACAGTGGCAGTGAACTAATTCAGAGAGGCCATCATGGGAGGAAAGGCAAGGATGTTCCAGTGGTTTTCTCTCTATCCTGATCAGTATAAAGGTAAGCCTGGGGTCCCTTTCCACACCAGGGAAACTTAATGAACTAAGACTATCAGGACCATCAGAGTGCTGGTTGTCCTGGCTTAGCTCCTTGTTTGAGTGAGAAGTTATGCCAACTAACTTCTCTGGACTTTTTGTGGGTGCCCCTGGGGCCCAGTTATCAATGTCTTGGGTCTGAGCAGCAAGCTGGTGATGACAGCAGGCTGAGCAGGCCCTTCTCAGGCCTTCTACCTGTGACAAGATAGTCATTTAAAAGGTCTTTTGCCTGTGTCCCTATAAGGATGCTTCTCTGAGGGAAATGAATATTTGGTTTGGTTAGGATGTTGATGTTCAATACCCTGCTCTTCAACTTGAAATACACTGTGGCCCTTCTAGCCGTATGACTTTGGGCAAGTTACTTAACCTCCCTGTGCTTCTATTGACTATACCTACATAACAATAATGTCTTTCTTTTAGGAGCACATAAAGATTAAATCGAATAATACAGTCAGGCATGGTGGCATAGGTACACACCTGTTATCCCTGTGAGAAGCTGACACAGAAGGATCACAAGTTCAAGATCGATCTGGACAATTCAGTAACTTAACGAGATCCAATCTGAAAAGAAAAAAATAAAAAGGGTTAGGGATGTGGCTGAATGTGATGGCCCTGGGTTCAGCCTCAAGTACCATAAAACAGGGTGGTGACTGATACCTGTCAAGGCCTTAATATGTAATATCTGACATATTAAAGTGCTGCATAAATATTCTTGCTTGCTGTCATTATGTTAGCTAAATTCCTATCAGATTATCATCCTACTTTAAAGGATGAGGAAAACGAATTCAAACATGGGTTGTTACAACCAGAGAAAATTACAGATCTTTGACCCAAGCCAATTCCGCAGAGAAGGATGGTTGATAGCAGTCTCCATTTTGGTGTTAGTTATAACTTTCTCAGTTGTGAGCATAGAATCCAGTTTACTCTGGTAAGAAAAATGCTTATTGCCTCATTTAATTGACCTAGTTCTGATAAATTGGCTTTAGGTACACTGTGATCCAGTGACCTTTAATTTTTAAGTCATACACAGGCTCTTAGAATTTCTGAGAAGGATTAAGCCACCAAGACATAGATTTCATGAGTGATTAAGGTTGTTGAGGCTACCCAAATAGAGGCTGCTCAGTAGAGGGCTTAGATTGCCAGGCAAATGTCTGGACAGGTGTCCTATTGACACTGGGGAGCCACTGAATATTTTTGAGCATGGAGGATTCCTGACTTTTTTGTGGTATCATCCACAGAGCACATAGGGAGTGCTGAGCACTATGTCTATGTCCTCTATGTCAGTGAGCTTTGTTACAGTGACCCTGGAGTGGAAGAATTCTCCTTTCACGTGGCAGCTACTCACCTTACACCATACTTCATTCTTGGCAGCAGTACTGAGAGACACGGGTAACATGCAAGGAGCCAGGCACCCCACCTAGCTTAGACACCAGGGGAAAGTGGCAGCTGCTGTGTCATTAGTACTTTCTAGGCAGTGCCCAGGTCTGGGGGAAGAGTTCATATTTTCACTCTCATTGGTAGAGCAGCTGAGGAAGACATGAGATTCCCTCCCAGTGAGTGGCAAATGTTGTGAGTCTATGTCAGAGTAGCTATTCCCTGCTTTGTGCTTTGTGCTTTATTTGGACTGCTGCATGCCCCTCCTTCCTCTTGGCTGACAGTTCTGATTTTCTGTTGGTCTCACATCCTTTGGTTCCTCTCTCCTACTGCTGCCTCCCTTCCGCTCCCTCCCCTTTCCCCAGAATGGCTCCAGGGACTCATTTGTCTTCCCTGTCTTTGTCTACTTCCTGCCTGCCTGCTTGCATCATTTTCCCTCTTTGTCTTCCAGGCTCTGCTTGGTGGCCTCTGCTTGCCTTCCTTCCTTGTTTTTTTCAAGTCCTTATCCTGTTGTCTGTTTTGACTGATTTTCTTCCAATGGAATCTGACCCCTCCCTCTGCTTGTCTAACATTCAGTTTTCGTTTCTGTCAAGGACAGCTGGCTGTATACCTGAGCTACACTCTTGCCTTTTGTTCTCTTGTTTCTCCCTTGTGATTTCCGGTGTTCAAAATGAGCCACATGCCCCGGCTATGTAACAAGCAGAGATAGGTCTGTAATGTGGGGATGGTATTGAACTTTGTAGAGAGTCTTTTGAAGATTCAGTGAGCTGTTCATTACATAGCACGTGCTGAGGACACTGCATTTACCATCTAGGAAATGTTAGGTGTTTTATTACCACATTGATAGAGGCTTTATGTTTTTCTGACATTTCCATATGCAAGAGCTCGTTAAAAACAGCAAAGGCAGAGACAGCTTCCGGTGGGGGGACAAAGTGAGTGGCCCATGACAGCTCAGTTTATCCTTATCATCCCTTTCACAGACTTGGGGGGAAGGCCTCCTGTCCTCCAGGAGGGAGGAGAAGAGTTCGAGGTAAGCAATATAATGAAGAAAGTAGTATGAGTAAACAGTGACTTGGTAGAAATGCCTTTTAAAACAATGAAACAAAAGCAAGCAATGTTCACTAGGATGAGCACTCCGTTTGTTTTGTTCCTTTCTAATGCTTCATCAAGATTCTTAAATATGATTTAGATTTTGAGAACATCTGGAATCAACCAAACACATATTCAAAGTAAGGATATTATATGATATGTTTCTTGCTGATCAGCTCTGCATTGACCTCTAAAGATGAAGCTGTCCAATATGGCCATTCAGACTCTGCCCATCTCAGAGTAACCTGAGGACCCTGGGATACTCTGAGAGCCCTTTCTTTGTTTCAGGTTATGAAGGGTAGGAATGTTCATTACTGAAGCACTGGAGAATGAAAACAAAGAGTCAGCAACAATCCACACATTTGTGCACCCAGGAATTAAAAAATAAAAGAAAGGCTCTCAATTCAAAGGCTCTGGGTTCAATCCTCAGGCAATACTAGAACAAAAAAATAATGATTTTTTTGGGGGGTAGTATTTTATCCTGTCCTTAACTATTTTGAACAAGGTAGTATTTGGAAAACTACCTCTGTATTTGGTGGGTGGATGTTCTGTCACTTCAGGCCCTCCAAAAGTAGATGCCAAGTTCTCTTCTTAGAATTTCTGCACTGTTTTTGCTTTTCATTTGGTTCCTAGGTCCTTTGTAGTTATTTGTAATGTAAATGGAAACTTTGATTCCAGTTTACTTCAATATTAATAAACACTGATATTTAAAAGCTTTATATTTTTATAGCCACACACCTAATAAAAGTTATTAAATATTTTTAGTATTTCTAAGATTTTCAATAGATTTTCTTGAGGCTTCTGGACAGTGCAGATCTCTTTGACACTGGCCCTGTGAGGTGGAACTCAGGAATCAATGCATCTTGCTTCCCTCATGGAGCAATATTCTAGTGGAGGTTCAGTAGCAGGTAATGATGCAGAAAGATGTGGCCATATAGACTTATTTGTAGGACTATGATGATAGATTATATGTCTTGTAAATTATTAATAGCCCAAACATACAGAAAAACTTAGCTAACTGTAGCCTAGAATATTTAAAGGGTAATTCTTGAATAATTTTTTCATTGTAACTGAGCTATTTAGACTTTAAATAGCTTTTCTTAGTTTTTTACTACTTATATTTTTAGGTTATACACTGGATAAATCATAGTGTAATTATATATGTTATAATGTGGTGTGATTTTTTTTTTTTTTTGAGACAGGGTCTTGCTTTGTAGTTCAGGCTGGCCCTGAGCTTCACTATGTAGCCCAGGCAAGCCTGGAACTCAGCAATCCTCCTGTCTCTGCCTCCCAAGTGCTGGGATTACAGGCGTGAGCCACCACGCCTGACACTGTGGTATGTGGTATTGATTACTCTGTAGGTGTGAGTCACCATGCCCAGCACTGTATGTGGTTATTGAGGGATTAAACTCAGTACCTTGTGCTTACGAGGCAGGCACTGGAATCACTGAGCTAAATCTCTAGCCTAAGGTGGTGTGATTTTAAGCAAAATGTTCAAAACATTTTCTTTAAGGCTCTATGTTTTTTTTTTCCTAGTACCAACATTCTGTTTTTAAAAATTAATTTTGTTCCCACTCTTTTGATATATGTGATGATCATATTAATCACAGATAATTTGTACTTGCACATAATATATCTTGATCCTTTTCTTCTCCATTCCCTTCAACCTTTCTTCCTTTCCTTATTTACAGAAGCTTTGTTTTCATTTTTTCTCTTCTCTTCCTTCCCTTATCTTCCCTTGTTCCTTTTCCCATTTGAACATTTTATTCCTACTTTGCAATATCTATTATTAATTTTGGTCCTTATTTACCCTTTGGATTACTTACGTAAGAGACTGCAATATTTATACATGTGTGTTTGAATTATTTCACTTAAAATATGGTATCAAGGGGCATCTTTTTACCTAACAACGTCTCAAGTTTATCTTCCTTTATGGCAGAGTAGCTCCATTTTATGGAAAAAAACATTTTCTTTATCCATTCATCCATTGATAGGCATTTGGCCCATTCCCAAGAATTAGCTATTACAAATTGTGCTGCTATAAATATGACTGTGGATATGTTATTGTGGTTTGATTCTTTTAACTCAGGAAGATACCAAGAAGGGTGAAATAGAACCTCTAGTTTTATTTCTTGAGGAATCTTTATACTGATTTCTTTATTAATTGTATCACTTTATATTCCCACTTAAAGTAGAGAAAGGTTCCTTTTTCCCTCATAGCCTTGCCAGCATTTGCTTTTGATAGATTTCTTGATGAGAGCCATTCTTTCTAGAGTGAGATGGAATATCAGTAATGTTTTAATTTATATTTCTCAGCCAGTTATCAACATTTTTGCATTTATTTATTTGTTGTTTGTTCTTCTTCATCCAAGAAATGTCTATTCGTTTTAGAGTCCCATTTTTAGATCAGGTCTTCAGATTTGGGGGTATTTTTTTTTTTTAGTTCTTCATATATTTTTAGATATTTTTAGATATTTTTCCTTTGTCTGAGGAAAAGCTGGTAAAATTGTTTTTCCCATAATGTGAATTGTCTCTTCACTCTGTTGGTGGTTTCTTTTTCTGTGCTAAAGCTTAAAATGATGAGATCTCAGTGGTTGAAAGTTTTTGATAATATTTTCTGGTGATTAGGATTTTGTTCAAAAAGTATGGAGGGAGACTGAAAACTTCTTAAATGAGCTTTTTGCTCTTGTTTCTCAGTGAGCCATGTGACAAAAGTGACCCTGTGCTGGATAGAATATAAACTTCAAGGAGCTTTATACACTGTGGTTCCCTGGACATCCTAGGCCTCTTCTGGGTGATGGCTCAGTTATCCTTTTTGCTTTAGCCAATACCAAACCAGTTCTAAAAAGCAAGCCACCTTGATCACCTCAAGATGTCAATGAGGCTTGGAAAAATCTCTGAATGCAAAATCATGAATTCCCAAAATGGTGTCTTAAATCACTGAGTCCTAAGGATGATTTGTAACTAAGCAATGACCAACCAATATACCAAGGGTTATTGTGTGTTCCAAATATTTTTATGCCAGCTATATTGTTCTGTTAGAACATCATTTCGTTATTATTTTTTAAAGGATGACATGTGACTGAAAATGAATAAAATCATTCTATGGAAGTGAAATTGAATGTATTATAAAGATTTGATTAAAAACATGTACCTTAAAAATGCCATATAAAATAGGTGAGGAATCTGCAAAAAATTAGAAGGAAAGTCATAAAAACAGGATTAAGGTTTTAGTTTATACTAACAAATTGGAACTGACTATCATAAGTGGTTTGATTAGGAGTGAAATAGAGACCTTGGACAAAGAGCTGTAACAACAATTAAACAGTTTAAAAATGATTGAATGCTATTTATTTTTTGTAGAGCAATCCAAAGTGAGTGTTCAGTACTCTGAATCACAGGAAAGTCTGATTTATGTAATCATTCGGGGATCTAGAGTTTTAATTTGTTTCTTCTTTTAAAAATCATTTTAATCAACAGACTGACAGGGGTTTTCTTGTTGCCTAGACATTGTGAATATGTTTTTTTTTTTTTTTTTTTTTTTGTGCAAGAAAGACTTAGGAAGCTCAAATTACCAGTAGAAAGGACTTGGTGAAAATGTACAGCTTTCTGTGTTTTACAGTAACATGTTTATAATAAGCTTTATCTGGTTTTATGAGTTGTTATTTGATTTAAAAGTGACCAGTTATAATAATGATTCTACTTAAGGCAGACATGAGAGCTTTTTGTCCTTTCTCTTGATTATTCAGTATCTTTCTATAATATTTACCCTTTAATTTTTATGTTTTGAGGGGAAAGTCTATGACAGACTCTTGTGTGCCTATCTGTTACTGTGAAAGGACATACATTTTTGAAATAGCTGTTTGTATTTACAGGAAAATGCAGAGTTAACTCAGTCAACTAAGAGATACAGTCAACTAAGTCAGGAAGAAATGCAATGCCAAATTTATCCATGAAAAGGTTAAAATCAAAGATGAAGACAACGAATTTTCAAAGTCTGATTTTTGCATCCACATCATATCTGGAAAACAGTGATAACTCCATCATCCTGTCTGCAGAGGACAGGAGAGCTTAGTTTCTAGCAACACAGTGACCTTTTGAAAGTTCCAGTTAGAACTGCTCTCAGTAATGATTTGAATTCATCTTTCTGCACCAAAAAGAGCTACTCAAAAGATTTGAAGAAATGGATCTTTAGACAGTGGGAAGTTATAATTACCCAGAGGGAAAGGTGTAGGTAGAAGGTATACCTTTCTATGTTTTAAATTAAATAAATAGATTACAGATATGCAAATACTGGATCTTTTCTTTTATATGAGCACCTGTAGATGTAAATGAGTTCTAGAATATATGATAGTTTTTGTAAAATAGGAAATATCCAAAGGGAGTTTGGTGTGGGAACGTAATGAGGGGAAGGAATAAATATGATTCCAAAAGAAAATAAAAGAGCATGTATATAGGTGGTGGGGTAGGGATGTGGGTAAAAATGAGAATCAATTTTTGATATACTGGTACAAATTCCTCAATGTTGAGTGTGATTGTGAGCTGTATATAAAATGTACCAATAAAGAATTTAATTTTAAAAAATTAAGGCAACTTGTCTGATAGGCTGCATCTATTTTTATGACTTGTCTTGATTTCTTTTTTTTTTTTTTGCTTTTGAGACAGGGTCTCGCTTTGTAGTTCAGGCTGGCCCTGAGCTCACTATGGTGCCCAGGCAAGCCGCTGCGAACTCAGCAATCCTCCTGTCTCTGCCTCCCGAGTGCTGGGATTATAGGCATGAGCCACCACGTCCGGCATTGTGGTATGCGGTGTTGATTGTTGGTGGGCGTGTCTCTGCACCCAGCATCATATGTAGTTACCGGGGATCGAATTCAGGACCTTGCGCTTGCGAGGCAGGCGCCGAAACCACTGAGCTAACCCTCTGGCACATGTCTTGATTTCTTAAAAAATGACTGGTTATAATGGTTCTGCTTAAGAAAAAGGCCAGGACATTTTACTCCTTTCTCTTGATTCTTGACTATTTTCTCTATAATGTTTTCCCATGGTGGGCTTTGACTTAAGCAAGTGCCATTTGAAGTCCTACAGTTTGAGCCCAGCTCTCCTCCCATGGTCCTAAGGCTAGAAGATTCCAGTCTCAGGTACACCCTCATCTGGGATGGAAGCACCTTGTCATGGATGCCTCTGTAAGAGTCATGAGGCTTATCATCTCATCTCTAGACCTGTACCCTGCATACTCCCCTTTTTATACCGACGCATCTGACTCAAAGGGTTGTGAAATGAAAGAATATTGAGGAATTAGAGAGAATGCCATATTTTCCTCTTTGTCTACCTGAATTTTCTGAAAACTTGCCCTAAATGTGTGATGTTGAGGAGGTTAAACAGATACTGAATCACAGGATATTACAGATTTTTTATAATCTGGTGACGTGTGACAGAGCTGGGTTCTGGTATGTTAGCTTCCTGAAATTGCCTCCTGTCTGTTCTATACTGATTTGGGAGATATTCTTTATTAAATGTAGGGATTTTCCTTTCTGACTTATTAACTAAAGAGAAACAGGCTGTGCTCTAGAAGTTAGAAGTAGGAAGTTGCTACATTTAGGTATAGGATTGAATGGTGGGGATCCCAAAGCCTTATTTAAAAAAAAATATTTGCTGTGTCCCAGCCTCTGAGCTAACAGTTGTACATGCATTACTCAGTCTCTGTGCAATCCCATCTAGTTTTCTTGCCCTTTTCCCAGCATAGGATGATACGAGACTTATTCAAGAAAATCAGAGTATACTTTAAGCATTCCCAGAAAACAGGTTTGTCAGTGTTGCGATTTGTGGAGAATGACTGCCAGTATATTAAGAAGGGGAAGGAGCAAGTGTAGTCCCTGATAATGTGGCCAAGACAGCTGTCCTTGAACTATCTTTGCTTTTTGTACTTTCAGGATCTGAAAGGATACTCCTTACCAGATCTGGTCAGGGATTTTCCCATAGAAGATTCTGCTATGACACTCTCTTCATGTACATTATTCCACTGGTCTGTTTTGATAACCTGTTCTGTAGCTTGAACCATGCTTAGAATGTCTCACTTCCAGATTTCCATATAACTTTAGGGTTCAGGAATGTCAGTTATTTTTTTTTCTGAAAATCTCTTTCAAATAAAAGAAAAAAGAAAGCTATTCATGTAGTTATAAGATTTACTGATAGTAGCTGGGTGTGGCGGCACATGCCTGTAATCCTACCACTAGGAAGGTTGAGGCAGGAGGATCAGGAGTACAAGGTCAGCCTGGGCATATAATGAGTTCAAGATCAGCCTGGATGCCATAGCAAGACCCTAAAAAAGGAGAAAGATTTATTGAAAAGCACCATCTTTCTTTGGTAATTGACTATGAATGATGAAGTTCTTAGTAGAATCTAGTCCCCACAGTCCCAAGTTCACAGTAACTGGAGGCTCGGGCCAAGGACAGATGGTTTATTCTTTTTTAATTCTTTAATATATTCTGGGTATTAGTCCTCTTTCCAGGGATTTCCAGCAATTTTTTTTCTCTATTCTGTAGATTGTCTCTTTACTCTGTTAGTTGTTTCCTTTGCTGTACAGAAACATTTTAATTTGTTACAATTTTATTCACTGATTCTAGAAGTTATTTTTTGTGCAATTGGGTTTCTGTTCAAAAAGTCCTTGTCTCACCTATGTCTTCAAGGCTTGCACCTATTTTATCATCCAGGACATTATTTCTATTTCAGTACCTAGATTGTGGATCCTTTTATTTTTCTTTTTATTGAGACAGAGTCTCATGTTGTAGTTCAGGCAGGCCCTGAGCTCACTATGTAGCATAGGCAAGACTCAAACTCCTCACTCCTCCTGCCTCTGCCTCCTGAGTTCTGGGATTACAGGCATGAGCGACCATGCTTAGCATTGTTGTACTGATTGCTGGTGGGCGTGAGTCACCACACCCAGAATTGTTGTATGTGGTTACCAGGGATCGAACCAGGGACCTCCCACTTGCTAGGCAGGGACCAAAACTACTGGGCTAAATCTCTGGCCCCGTTGATCCATTTTGATTTTAGTTTAGTACATGGTGAAAAGTATGGATTTAGATTCAATCTTTTGCATATGTATAGCCAATCCACTCAAGGCTCTTCTGTCAAAGATCAGATAAATAAATGCACCTGGGCTTGTTTCTGCATCTTCTACTCTGTTCCGTTTGATCCAGATGTGTCTTTTTGCAGCAGTGTCAGCTTTTTATCAGTGTAGTTTGTGATATAACTTGAAATCTGGGTTTGTGATGCCTCCAGCTTTGATCTTTATGCCCAGGGTTGTTATGCTATTGTAGGTCTCTTTTGGTTTGCATAAATGTTAGGACTAGTTTTTCTAGTTCTGTGAGGAACGTTATTGGTATTTTGATGGGGATTTCATTAAATCTATGTATTAGTTTTGGAAGTATGGCCATTTTGCTAATGTTGGCTCTTGGTATTCAGAAACAGGAAATACCTTTCCATTTTCTGATGCCATTTTTGATAACTTTTTTCAGAGTACTTTAGTTTTCATTGTGGAGGTCTTTCCTTTTTACTGCAGTAAAACCTTGATTTGTGAGCATAATTCATTTTGGAGATAGTCTTGTAGTCCAAAGCATTTGTATATCAAAGCAAATTCCCCCAAAATAATGATAATTCAGATGACTCATTCCACAGCCCCAAATATTCGTACAGAAATTATTATAATACTATAATATAATAAAAATATACAGCAAAACAAATACATTCATCTACATTTACCATTTGAAACCTTTATAGCTAATGTGAGGGAGAAAAAAGAGGAGAGGGTAATTGTGTAGGATAACTTTCAATATCACTAAAAGAATCAATGATATCTGTTGTTTCAATGGAATCTTTTTCTTGTCATGCCATTTCAACAAGGGATCTGTCAATGATACTTGCTTTTGCTTCTTTTTAAGGATTTTGTAGAAATGTGACACAGGTTGTCACTGAACAGATTCACCCCTTGCACTGCTAAAGCCTTTATAAGGTTGTGCTTTTCTACAGAATTTTTCAGTTCCCCACATTTTATACAACCTTCATCTCCTTTGAAGTGAGAGATTACTCTGTCTTTTTCTCCTCTTCCTCTGTAGACACATTCTTCTCCTTAGCCTCTTGCTACTAGCAGATTTTGTAGTTTTGAAGTGAGAGAGAGAGAGAGAGAGAGAGAGAGAGAGAGAGAGAGAGAGGAGAGAACCATTGACTATGATCATGTGATATTCTGCATTATGTACTACTTGTATTGCAAGACACTGCTCATTCATCATGTTTAGAAATCATCTTGCAGAACATTCTCAGAACAAATTCCTCCCAGTCCAAGGTTTTACTGAATTTAGTTGAAGAATTTTGGGTCTATGTTCATTAAAGAGATTGGCCCATAGACCTCTTTATTGGTTGGGCCCTTGTCTATTTTGAAATCAGAGCATGTGTAACTTCCAGGATTGACTTTGAGAATATCCTTTTCCTTTAAATTTCATTAAAATGTTTGAAGAGTATTGCAATTAGACCTTTCTGAAATTCATATAGAATTCAGTGGTGAATCCATGAGGTCTTTGGTATTTTTGGTAGGTTTTTAAATTATTGCTTCAGTTTCATTGCCTGTTATTGGATTATGCAGGGTTTTTGTATCTTCTTGATTAATTTTGGTGACTCATGTATTCTAGGAATCTGTATATTTTTTCTGACTTCTCGAATTCATTGAATTACAGGTTTTCAAATAGTTACTAATCACCTTTTGGATCTTAGAACTGTCTCTTGTGATTTCCCCTTCCCATTTCTAATTGCATGAATTTGGATTTTTTTCTTTCCTTTTTTGGTAAGAATGTCTGAGTTCATTTATTCTTTCAAAGAACCAGGTTTTTGATTCATTAATTATTTATATTTCTAAAGTCTCAATTTCATTAATTTGTGCTCTGATCTTTATCATTTCCTTCCTTGTAGCAGATTTGGATTTGGATTTTTCTTTTTCTCTAGGGCCTTGGTATATATCCTTAAGTTAGGTGGATTCTCTGTTTTTCTGATGTGGGCATTCACAGCTATAAACTTCCCGCTTAGGACTGCACTCATTGTGTCCCATAGGGTCTGAGAGGTTGTACTGACATTATCATTTGGTTTTAGGGAATGTCTACTTTCTTCTTTTATTTCTTTTGTAATCATTAAATATTCAAGATTGCATTTTAAAACTGTCATGTTTTGGCAGAATTTCTATGGTTTATTTTTTCATTTATTTCTAGCTTCATTGCACTATCCTCTGATAATAGACATTGGAGAATTTTAATTATTTTGTATTTATTTAAACATGATTTATGGGCCAGTATGTAGTCTATTTTGGAGAAAGTTCTGTGTACTACCAAGAAGAACGTATGTCCTATTGTTTGGTGGAATGTTCTGTTGGTATCTACTAAGTCCATTTTTTTCAAAGGTATGGCTTAACTCTGATATTTCTTTGTTGATTTTTTTTTGACAAATTGATCTATTTGTATGAGTAAATTATTGAAGTTTCACATTATAATTATGTTGTTGTTTATTTGATCTTTCTCCAATAATGTTTATTTTATGAAATTATGTGTGTCAGTGTTCAGTGCATATATATATATATATATATATATATATATTTTTTTTTTTTTTTTTTTTTTTTTTTTTTTTTTTTTTTTTTTTTTTTTTTTTTTTTTTTTTAGACAGGGTCTCGCTTTGTAGTTCAGGCTGGCCCTGAGCTCACTATGTAGCCCCAGGCAAGCTTTGAACTCAGCAATTCTCCTGCCTCTGCCTCCCAAGGGCTGGGTTCACAGGCATGAGCTACCCAGCATTGTGGTATGTGGTACTGATTGCTGGTGGGCATTAGTCACCATGCCCCGTATTGTATGTGGTTACTGGGGATTGAACCAGGGACTTTGCACTTGCTAGGCAGGCACCAGAACCACCGAGCTAAATCTCTGGCCCCTGCATATGTATTTTTTAATTGTTATCTCTTCTGCTTGAACTGTTCTCTTGGCCAATATATAATGACTTTACTTTCCTTCTTTGATCAATTTTGAATTAAAGTCTACCTTGTCTTAAAATGGGATAACTAGTTGGGTGTGGTGGCTCATGCCTGTAATCCCAGCACTCAGGAGGCAGAGACAGGAGGATGCTGAATTCGAGGCTTGCCTGGGCACCACAGTGAGCTCAGGGCCAGCCTGAACTACAAAGCGAGACCCTGTCTCAAAAAAAAAAAAAATGGGATAGCTATACCTACTTAATTTTGAGTCTTGTTGCATGAAATATTTTTTCCATCCTTTGATTTTTAATGTGTGGATTTCTTTTTGTTTTAAATATATGTGTTGTGTACAACATATGAGATCTGCCAATCTTTTTCTTTTGTTTAAGGCATTGAGATCATGTCATTGAGAGTTCTTACTGAAAGATGCTGACATTCCTGTTGTTGCATTATTTTCCTATTGTTTATTTCCTTTTTGAAGTTCCAGTTAACTAATTACCCTACATAGTGTTTATTCCATTAGACTTTTTGGCATTGTTGATTTTATTGTCTCTTTGTGGGATCTCTTGAAAATTTTGGGGGTGCTGGTCTTGGGGTCATGAATTTCTTATAATGCTCTTTGTTTTGGAAAGAACTTATTTCTCCATCAATTTGGAATAATAGTTTTGTAGGGCATACCAATCTGGGTTGGAAATTGTCTTCCTTTAGAACTTCAAAAGCTTCACTCTGAGCTCTCCTAGACTTTAAGGTTTGTATTGAGAAGTGTTTTGTAATTCAAATGGTTCATTGTTATAAGTGATTTGTTGTTTTCTGTAACAGCTTATAAATTTCTATCATTGTGTTTGATTTCTGGGATTTTGACTATGAAATGTTGTGGATAAGTTCTTTGCTGGTTGTAGCTATTCTAGTTTCTGTATGTCTCACTTATTTGCATGGTAAATTCTTTCTGTATATCTGAAAAATTTTTTGCTCTTATTTCTATATAAGTTATTAAATGTCATTTGTGCTGTCTCTTGATTTTTCACTAATTCTAAACAATATTTTGTTGAATATAGCAGCTTTTGTAATTTTCTATGTTCTCTCTCTTTTTTTTTTTAAGGTACTTCTTAGTTTATGACCAGGTACACTGCCCTTATTTTCTACTTTTAACATTATGTCTTCCCATTGGTCATTTCTTCTGCCCTTAGTTTCAATAGGATATTTTATCTCCTGAAAATCTAGCTGGTATTTTTTCGTGGACACTAATTCTTTCCTAAACTGGTCATTCATATTTTGTATCATTTTGGTTAGGTTAGCTAGCTTTTCTTTTAGTGTTGTATAACCTCACTGATCATTTATTTTGCTTATTAGTTGCATTGTTCTGTTTAGTTGTGTCATATTTGACCTTACTGAGAATCTTGTTGACTTGATTATTTTTATTCTCCTCTTTTATGTTTTTCATATAATTCAGCTATTTGGCTTTTGATTTTCTCCCCACCAATGCTTCATGGCCTTGCTTTCTCATGTTTCTTGTGAATGTGTGCATGTATGCTGAGGTTTGTGAGTTGATTATAATGGAAAGATTTTGTTACTAGTATGGACAGCTCTTCTGTTAGCACCTGTTTTCCAGAGATGCATCCTTGGAATGGCTCACTATAGGTCTTTTGCTCTATCCCAATCTCTGATCATCTCCATTGTCTCACAGAGGGGAAGGGTAGGTGCAATTGGCCCAATACTCAGTCTTTTAGACATAAACTACAGTATCATTGATGACACAAAATAACCCATATTTTGGAATAAAAACTCAATCAGTAGTAACAACTATGCCATTCTGGAATTAGTAGCAAAATTACCAATAATGATAGGGTCAAAGACAAAATGGAGATTGATGTAATAAAAGAAAGAATGAAAGCTACCACTCAACTATACCTAATGATAAAAATCTGTAGTTACACAGAGACAAACCAAATAGTGACATATAGTACTTGCTAAATGCAACAAGTATATCACCATTAATAATCAAAAGAAAATAATATCAGAGTAAAACTAAGTATATAAATATTAATCAAGTTTGACAAGAAACTCATAAAAATGGGGAGGAGAAAATAAAAGAAGTAAAATTTGAAAAATAGAGGAAAGGAAGATGAGAACAAGAAAAAAATTCTATTAAGAAATAAAAGAAAATAATAGCACTAGATAAAAGTAACACTGCTGAGCGTGGTGGCTCATGTCTCTAATCCCAGTACTTGGGAGGCAGAGGCAGGAGGATTGGTGTGAGTTCGAGGCTTGTGTGGGCTACATAGTGAGCTCAGGGCCAGCCTGAACTACAAAGCGAGACCCTGTCTCAAAAAAAAAAAAAAAATAAAACATAAAAGATCAAATAAGAAAGAGAATAAAAAAGAAAAGAAAAAGAAAAAATAGCACAAAATAAAGGGGGGAAAAAAAGGAAACAAAAAGAAAAAAACCCTACCCCCCAAAAAAAAACCCAATAGAGTAAGAGAGAATTAAGGCCACCCAAATTCCTCAGTGCTTTTATTTTTTATTGATTTTTTAAATTTTTATTTTATTTTCTTAAGAGAGGGATTTGATTTGTAGTCCAGGCTGGCCCTGAGCTCACTATGTAGCCCAAGCAAACCTCAAACTCAGCAATCCTCCTGTCTCTGCCTCCTGAGTGCCGGAATTATAGGTGTGACCCACCACGCCTGGCACTGTGGTATGTAGTTACTAGGGATTGCATTTGGGACCTTGTGGTTGTCAGGCAGATGCTGGAATCACTGAGCTAAATCCCTGGCCCAAGTAGTTTAGTTTTAAACAATTAAATCCATCACAAATTGGCTCCTGAGTCAGTATTCTCAGAAATGGTGGAAGCTGCCCTGGATTTCAACTCTAGCCTGCTATGTGAAAGCATAAATTTCCAACTAAAACCCTGTGCTGTTTTTTTTGCAGTTTACAACACTGTGGGCCTTTGGGCAAGGGAGGCAAACACTGCCAGCTCAGTTAGTTATTTCCCCTGAAGCTGCTAACCCTGAGTTTACCTTGTATATTAGTGAAGAGAGGTCCCTCTTCCAAGGAGCTAAGGTTAGCTTTTTGGCGTTCTTTCTTATTTTCTCTACATTATGCTCCAACTTCTCTTTAGCTTCTAGTTTTCCTATCAGCTCTTTCCCATTCTTGTAGATTTTCCTATTCCTCCCTCTCCTCCTCCTCTGTCCTTTTCTTTACGAAGTCATTGCTTTCCAGGTGTTTTGATTCTTGGTCCTGAAGAGGCTATATTTTGGTGTTTTTCCTTCCACCATTTTAATTCCTGTATCACTTACTTGCCCAGGCTGGGCTCAGAGTCATCCTCTGCAGCCTCCAAAATGCTGGAATTGCAGGCATCGTGAACCACCACTCGCAGCTCAGAACTGTGCTTTCATGTTTTGCTCTACTAAGGTTTTCATTCCTGGCTGCACATTGCAATCACTTGAGGGCTTTTTTGTTTTGTTTTTTTAATATAGTGAAGTCAGTGCACTATTCTTTCTCTCCTGAGATTCTAACTTAATCAGTCTTAGATGAAGTTTTTGGAAATCAATATCTTTAAAAATACTTTCTAGTTGTTCCATATTTACTGGGGGCAGTTAGTACTTCATGGCTAATATAACACAAATGTGGGTCATGTCTTGCAGAAACTGAGTCTTAAGAAAAAAGAAGACACTGGCTCCCAAATATTTACCCAAAAAGAGAAGACAAGAACATCTACTGGATAAACCACTAGAACTTGACAAAGGTGTTCATGTAAAGCAGCTGTTCAGCTGTAGGATTTCTATGTACACTGGACTGTTTTCCTTATGAAGACGGGACATCTCGCTGTGTCAGTTCACTCCTGTCAAGAGTTCGGCTTAAGAGCCAATCCTAGAAGTTAACCGTGTTCCTGGTAAAAGCAAAGATGCTTGGGTTAGGAACAGATGTATGTGAAGTCTCAGTTGCTCTCAAAATACAGTTTTAAATTGTGTTCAAACACAAGGATGTCTGAAAGTCCTGTTTATGAATTCAGTGGAACAAGAGTCATTGACTGTTTCACCTAAATTATTTTAATAGATGCTTAAAATGTTTTCTGGCTTCCTTGATTACTGAATCTGTGCACCTGGGATGGAATTTATTCATGAGTACTCAGATTATCATCCTTTTTGCTACATGCTAGAGGGTAAGTAGCAAATGGGGAGACCAACTGTACTTTTTTTTTTCTGTTAAACCTTTGCTTTCCCAGGATCTCTGTATCTTGGTTGTCATTTCTTTCCTGATATAAAGAAGATACTTGACCTCATCCCTTTGTTCTATATCTTTTGCAGTAAAAAGAAGGATGTGTACAGAAATCCCTCTCCTGAGTTTCCGGGAACAGAGACATAATATGCATTTCCAGAATAATTTGCAAAGACATGAACTTTTATGAAGGAGACACTAAGAAATCTTCCCTATGTGAGTTGGCTGATAAATCTACAGACAGGAGTTTTCATTAATTGATATCATGCACTGTGAAAGGTCTGTGATTTTGCCATCTAGTCAGTTAACAAATTAGCCTGCGATGGTTTCATGGATGCAGTTATGAGAAGGGAGGCTCCTGGGTGAAAGACAGGGACTTTATATTGATACTATTGGTAGTGGCCACAGTACAGGCAATTTCCATTGTCAGGGTGACACAAATAGGGGCAACAGGTTGTTTTATAGGAGAAGACTTCACAGTTTATAGAATCTTGATCTTTCACATTTGGCAAAGCATACTTGCCCTGTACTCAAGAAGACACCACTATCTTTGTCTGGCAAGGCTGCTCACTAAACAAAAATCCTTGAAATGTGATCTGAGAAGTGAATATTTCCTCGTAAAACATACTGAGACACCAGTCTCCCATGAAGAATTGGCTCCCTATAGTTAAGTCAGAAATAACATAAAGTGTTCATAGAAATATGAACAGTGTTGAACAGTGAGGGACATTGTGGAATTCAAATTTCTCATCATCCATCTCAAATGTAGCTTTACCTCATGTCAGTGAGCATTTGCTGACAAGCCACCCTATAATCTAGAGGCTCACAACAAGCATTCTATAGCTAGGTGGGGTGGTCCTTCAGCATCTGGCAGACTTAACTGATGTCAGCTGGATTCACATAGGCGTCAGCTGGATTCACATAGGCATCAGCTGAAGATTCTGGGGATTATTGGACTGTAGATTAGAACAGGGGCAACTTCATCTGTTGTCACCCAGCAGACTGGCTCAAAGCATCTGCACACACCTTCAATCACAGGGTTCTAGGGAGCAGCAAAAGACCAAGTCTCCTGGTGTGAGCACTTTTTAAGACTACATATGTTTACCACCATCCTATAACAAAAGCAAGTCAACTGGCAACCAAATTCATGAATGGAGAAATAGACTCCATTCCTTGGAGAACAGGAAAATGTTATTATTTTTTGACACTCCAGATCAGATTAGAATTTTTTGTTTTTGTTTTTTATGGCAGTTGGAATTGGGTCCTGGGTTTCATGCTAGTTAGACAAACACTCTACCACGGAGCCATATCTCTAGTATTTAGATTACTGGGTCTCAGTTCCTCAAACAGATTTGCCTGTTTTTTCCCATCCAAGCATTGTTCAGGTCCGATATTGCTTAGCTTCCAGAATCAGAACAGATCAGGTATGTTCAGAATGGTGCGATTGTAGATTCTCTGTCTCTCAATCATTACTCCTACCCCAAACCTATTTTCATTTTATTTATAGTCCTTACTAGATTCTGAGATTACTTACTTTTTTACTTAGTAAAGTTTTTTTTTTGTTTTTTCAATCACAAAAGAACCTCTTGAGGACCATAACTTATGACTATTTATAGCACACATCAATAAAAATCCACCAGTTGAATAATTGCCAGGACAATAGCTCTGGTCACCTTTATGGACATTTGAACAAATATAGAGGCCAAACTCCAGCCCTGGCTTCTCATGACAGGAAGGCTTGGAAGATGGCACTATTGTTAAAAAGTCTTACACAAAAGAAGTCAGGGAAAACAGTCCTCAGATCTTTTTATATTCAAAATGGAAAAGCTTTCAAAATTGGGACCAGTATCTCTTCCTTCATTGAAGAATGATTCAGTTTATTAGGATTCAGCTTATTATTGTGATGTTCATTACCATGTAAATGAAAGTAGAATTCTTTTTTTCTAGTTTTGGGCATTCCATGTTCTTAGGATTTGGAGGCTTAGAACACATAGCTGGCTCATGAAAGCCTCCCTGAGGCTTGCTTTAAAGTTCAGGGGAGGATGGTGATGAGAATGAGTCATATCAAGTTTCATGTTTGTGGAATTTAAGAAAATCTGAATATATTGGTCAAGTTTAACCATCATATTTCCAATTAATTTGAATCTCAATCTAGTACTAAAGCCTGTATTAGTCATAGTTCAACCAGAACAGTAGGAAATCTATATCTATTTATTTTTATATCTGTATATTTGTGTATCTATATCTATATTCATATCTCTGTCTACCCATCTATTTATCTTCCATCCATTTATTTAGTATAAGGAATTGACCCATGTAACGTATGTTAACAAGACTTCTTGATGACCTGTGCTGGTTAACTCTTCTCAAGATCCACTGGGCAAGTCCTCAGGGTTAGATCATGGGCAGGCTAACACTCACAGGTGTGGCCTAGTGCTGCTTTGCACAGGAAACATTTTTTTTTTTTAATCTTAGCCCTCTTTGAAGGACTTTCAGCTGACTTGTCAGGTCTATCTAAATTATTTAGGATAATCTCCCTTCTTTAAAGTCAACTAGAGGACACAAATAAGGCTTTGAGAGTTGTGAACTGGTGACCTGCTTCTGGTCATCTAGGGATTTATTTATAAGTCTTCTACATGACACTCTATTTTCCTCATTATATTAGTTCTTCACCTATAAGTGTTACTCTAGCAATAGTTTGATTTAAGATATATAGTTAGGAAATTGTGCATCTCCATGCGCGTGCACACACACACACACCAACCATACTCCACGCACATACATATGTGCATTTACACACAAAGAATTCTTTTACATAGTACAAACAAAAGCAAAACTTAAAGCAAAGGAAAACTCAAGCCAGTAGTCTCAGAAACTGGCTTGACTTCACATCAGATTCATTTGTGCTTTTAGGAAAGGAAATTGATCATGAACATAGCTTTCTTTTCAGGCTGTAAAGCTCCTAAAGGTAGATACAAACAAATGCTGGTGTGGGAATTTGTGGCAAAGTTATCCCAGTATTTCTTAGGATAGGGGACAGGAAGAGGGTTGAAGTCCTAAAAATGTATCTTTAGGACAAAGCGATCACAATTCAACTGGGTGTGGCCACCAGGTCTCCCATGGGGCAGACTCTGGTTGTGTAACATGATGATAATGACCAAAAGCCCCTTCTCAGGTGTCAGCTAGGCAGCCCGTTAGAGACAGTGCTGTGAACCAGAGGCCCCGAACCTTTGGGAGCTGTATTGTTACCTGAAAAGCCCTTGTCACATTGTGAAGCAGTACTGTTTCACAAGCAGATTGTGGACAGGTGAAGCCACTGAGGTGTGGGGAGGGTGGAGGGCTCAGGGCTCCTTCCCCACACCCCATCCTCTTCCTTTCACATTGTGAGTAGCTTCACATTTGATTTTTGGGTTATTGTTATGTTGACTCATTTATTCCAACGGACACAGTTCAGCAACAGAAAAATCAAATTCTAAGTACTTAGAAGTTTTTCTTTTCTAAATCTAAGTGCTGAAGCAATTACAAAGGGTTTTGGTTGTTGCCTGGAAAAGCCCCAGAGAGTTCTTCAGAACGAGAGAATGGTGGTCAAAGAGCCACCACCACGGTGCTTTACAGTCCGTGGTAGGTCAGTTCACTCGGGCTTTTATGAGAGGGATTTTACACTGTCATCATCTGACTTTTTGAGGCTACTCATGTTGATGTGCTAAGAAAAGACTTAAGTCATAGTTCAATTATCTAACTGCCATTTATCAGAAGTTTCATCCATGTGATGCCAAATCTTTTAAAAATGATTTTATTGGTACGTTTTATGTGTACATTATGATCACATTCAACATTAAGGGTTTGTACCTGTACATGACACTTCTTGATTCTCATTTTTTCCCATTCCCCTACTCTCCCTGTAACTCCCCACCCATATATATAGATGTGTAAATACTGCATCTCTCTGGGATGAGAAACTGAAGATGTAAACGAGTTGTAAAATGTATGATAGTTATTGTGAAATAGGAAGAAACTGTTCAAATGTAATGCCAAATCTAATGCTTATCTTGCCAGCTCAGCTTTCTGAGTTCTGAAGTGGCTGAAGGGCCAACTGTATATATACAATATATGCATACATATATACACGTGATTTAGACCATTGCAGATGTTAACTTTCTGTCTAGAATGTCACCACAGTATTCACCCTGTGGTTTCTCCTTTGACTCAAAGCCTGAACAAGGAATTATTTGTTTGGTGAGCCACCGGCCCTGCTCTTGGGTGCAGAGTGCTAGGTGACTGAGAACAGTGGTGGTGACCACAGGAATAATGAACCAGGAAGGCACCATGGAGACCTAGGCTCCACCAGCCTCATATGTGAAAGTGAGAGGACACCCACCCCATCTACATGTGTGAAGATCCACCCCCAGTACTGTTTTCTTTGTCAGTGTGCCAGAGCTTCACCAGGGGACATTACCAGAGCACATCAAGTGAGTTCACCCTATAAAGAATTCTTACTGGTTTGTTTGTCTCAGCCACCTATGATAGCAATTCATTTTTACCTTACAGCAAAACCAAAGAAATACAATGAATTAGGCTTATTTCTTCAGATAGGTAATCCATCAAATACCTGTACTATTTCCAGGGACTTATGTAGTGCTTCTCCTTCAAAGTAACCCATCACTGGGCCAGGGATTTAGCTCAGTAGTTCTGGAGCCTGCCTCACAAGTCCAAGGTCCCAAGTTTGATCCTAGGTACTGAAAAATTTTAAAAAGCAACCCATCATCTTCAAGCACCCAGGAGGAACTGTCATCAGTGGTGTTTTCCTGCAGGAAGAGGCAGAGCAGAGAGACATTGTCTGAAATCATGGCTAATGGCCGCTCTGGGATGGACATCTGGAACTCTGCCTATGGAATCAGTATATCTAGGGATGTCTGCTCTGAGGTGGCTCCATCTTGACTGGTATTGGCTGCCAGACTCATGCTAATTTGTCATGGTGTTCTCTCCCATGGAGCCAGTGTGTAGCCAAGAATCCTTCCCAGCAGTGTTGTACATCAATCACCTTGGTCAGTGCTGGCAAGAGGACTGGATCCTTTTTGCCATTATGATCAGAATTTGGGCTGAAATGCTAAACAGGCCTTTTGTTCTACCAGAAGTGTCTGCATCAAAATCTCAAAGTGATCACTGACATGTGACATCAGTCTCACTTGAAAACACTGGAAACTGACATAAAAATAGGAGGATGTGGAATGAATCCACAAGGAAGTCAGAGTTCCCTAGGGAACTCAGGATAGGTAAAAACCATTACTCATTTGAGTTCACTCAGATATTTTGCTTTATTTTTTGGTGCTGGGGATGAACCCAGGGCCTTTGATGGACTATGTCCCCAGGCCATTTGTTTTTCTTTTTTTTTAAATCTTGAGACAAGGGCTCACTAAAATGCCCTGATTAGGTCCAAAATCAGGTCCTTCTGCCTCCCAGAAAGCTAATATTACAGGGATGTGCACAACATTCAGCTCAACTCAGATCTTTACTGTTCTTGTTAAACACACTTATGGTCGTGTGTAAAGGTCTTAACCCTTCAATCTTGGACTGATGGTTCCCTTTTTGGGTGGAGAGAGTTTGGAGACCTTAGAGCTCTGGGCTGAGTGGAAAACCCAGGAGAGATAGTTCTGTTCTTTTGCACTACAAAGAGAGAGAGAGAGAGAGAGAGAGAGAGAGAGAGAGAGAGAGAGAGAGAGAGAGAGAGAG